>LR132166.1:0-58878 GCA_900634815.1 Paradendryphiella salina | reverse complement strand
GGGTAAGAGATGAACTGTCGCACAGTTGAGTGCGGGTAGTATTCACTGAATAATTAGGAGAGAGTGTATGTTGTATTGTTTGTAGCATCCTAGCTGAGCTCATATAAAGGTCATCGCACGGCGTTCTTAGTAATAAGGTTCCCGACAGCGCTTGGCCTGCGACAAACACACATTAGCATTCGAAGCGATAAAAGGCTGATGCACGAAGATTGTTTCGAATCATCACACGTAGACTGCAAGCGCCGAGATCACATGTCTCTTCTTTGCAGCGCTCACAACAGGCGCGACAACCCACACCTCGGCCCATATTGACCCGTATGTGACAAATTGGCGTCCGTAGGATCTCACAAGAATTATAGAGATCCTCGGACCATATTCCTGGAGAATTCGGGCCGACTTCTACGTATGACGATACCGCATTGATTACTACCGGCTTTGAAGATTTACCCCTAGGGTTATGGAATGTCGCTCCCAGGTTAGCCCACTCCTGCTGAGAGGCGGCGCTTAAGCTTCCCTGAGGACGGGCCTGCCATATTTACAAGTTGGGCCAAATAGCACGAAGGCTACTAGACTATCACACGAGCATCTAACGGGTCATCGCTTGCCAGGAAAGCTGTACTTGTTTTGTATTACGGATGTGACAAGCATGGCTATATTCGTATTATCAAAATATCGGAAGCGATACTGAAACAGATATCCTGGCGTCCAGTAGCTCTTTCATGCTCATTGCTTGAGCTCTTCCTGGCGTCCAGTAACATGCTCCGTGTGGGAAATGGATCCCTGCTTAGCTGCGACTTCCTCGACCCGACGCTCGATGTCTGGTACCCAGTCGCGCTTGTTCATTCCCGGTACGAAGAGTGGAGCATTGGTGAAGAGGTAGTTCATCTCTTCTAGTGGGCGCTTCGCTGTCTCAGGCAGGAAGCAGTAGAAGAACAATGCATTGGTGAAGTTGCAGACCTAATATGCGGTAAGCTTTGGATATTTGCTGGGTTCCGGGTAATACTTACGACGAAGAGCAGGTAGAATCTCCATCCAATGTTTGCCATGGCAGGCGAAGTTACCTGTCCAATCATAGTATTGAAAGCGAAAGACGTCATTGTTGCAATGGAAACACCCTTGGAGCGAGTTTTGGTGTCGAACATCTCCGCGGGAATAATCCAGGAAAGTGGTCCACAAGTGGAACTGAAACAGAAGTTGTACGCCCAAGTCACAACAATAAAGCCCCATGATGCAGCAGCATTTCCGGTTGAACCTGGGGGAAAGGTGGCGAGCATGATCGTTGCGATGATGAAAGTAAGGCAGTTGCCGAGGTTACCACCAATCAGCGTCCAGCGACGTCCGAATCGATCGATGAAGGCAATGCAGAGCGCTTGTCCGCAAAGAGCGAGAATCGACGAGATGGCCTGATACTTTAGGGCATCATTGTTGCCGATACCCATCTGGTCGTAGATGGTGACAGAGTAGTACTGAATGGCCGAAACACCTGTCATTTGAACAGAGGCCTGAAGAGCACAGGCAAGGAAGAGACGGCGGAAGCATGATCTGTCCTTGAAGAGCTCTAAGTACGACTCGGCCTCGTGTTCGCGCTCAAAGCTGATAGCCTCCTGGATTTGTTGGTACTCTGCCAAGACCCAAGCGTCAGTCTCATCTCCGTTCGAATGCAGTTGAGCCAGGTTGTGAAGGCCTTGTTCTGTTTTGCCTTTGCTAATCAGCCATCTAGGTGATTCGGGGAACACCATGATGAGTGCGGCCAGGAATACGGCTGGAACGACTTGGATACCAAGTGAAGTACGCCACTGGCCGTTGTCATCGTCTGCAAAACCGGTATTGACTCCGTAACTGATCCAGGCGGCTGCGAGGGCACCAATTCCTAACATGAATTGTACAAGAGCCGTGACACGCCCACGAATACTAGGGTGGACCATCTCAGATTGGTACAACGGAACAATCATGACCAAGAAACCGACACCGACACCAGCTAGGACACGTCCAGCATAGAGGTAAGCCAGAGACTGGGCGCCAGTTTGAAGAGCACCACCGAGAATGAAGATCTAATTTTGCATCAAATGTCAGCGATAATCAAATCCGCCTTGGATCTCCGAGAACACATACCAAAGCACCAATCAAAATGGTCAGTCTACGCCCAAGTCTGTCACCGGTGGGACCAGCAAGCATGGCCCCAAAGAAGGCACCACCAGTAAATACCGATACGACCGCGCCGGTGGCATTTTCGCTGGGTCCTGTGTCTCCAACCCCATCGTCAAATTCCCTATTGAAAGCTGCGGAGGCAATGACCTGGGCGATAACACCGAGATCGTAACCTGTAAGCAAAAAGGCGGTTGATATTCTGGACGTGAATATCTTAGTACATGTAGTTGCTTACATAACCATATAACAGCGAACCAAGGGATGCAAAAAGACCCACGAGGAACTGGTATACTTTGGGAGGGAGCGCCATGGCAACTGCAGATTGGGATTGACAGGTACTGCAGAAACAAATAATGCGATACGTGGAGAGGCCTATTACCAGCAACCTTCCTGGCTCTTTATACTTTACGCTCTTATGTCCCTGCCTCACCCCATGGCCGACCATGGTCTGGGGAACACATGGGACGAGACTACTCAGGGTCTCCGCAAAGAGTGGGGAAAATGACTCGACTCCGCAATTCGCGTGTTAATCCCTGTCTCAGTATTCATCGGCGACATCACCGGGGCTGCGGCACTTGCTCGGTTCCTCGTAAACTGACTTGACAATCCCCCACCAACGCAGTCGGGTTAGCACTTCGTGTCGACGGCTTAAAGTCTACAGTCCACCATCTTACGACAGGTGGAATGCATCTTGGCTCCCCGAGGCTGGGTACGGGTAGTTTCCTTCAAACAATTCTAGTGCAGTGTGCGCCCGACATGGGATGTGATGGTGTATGCCGTCTGAAATTCCACGAATGAGAATGCGATGGC
Organism: Paradendryphiella salina; assembly: GCA_900634815.1. Classification (NCBI taxonomy): domain Eukaryota; kingdom Fungi; phylum Ascomycota; class Dothideomycetes; order Pleosporales; family Pleosporaceae; genus Paradendryphiella; species Paradendryphiella salina. The sequence goes on along the minus strand of LR132166.1, from coordinate 55,920 downwards.
TTGTCGAAGGTGCCAGCTGTGTTGGTATTAGGCTCCGCGCCGTGTCGGAAGCCGCAGACGACGCCATGAAGCTTTCCATGACCTCAAGTAGGTCTTGCCACTACCAACTTGACATTCGAAATCTGAGTCCCGTCTTCTTGGAATTGATCGCGATCTAAAGGACCACTTCTAGCTCTATTCACCATGGCGAGCTTTACCAAGATTGAAGAGAGCGAAACGCCTTCCATTACTGTTCATCCCTCCCACAGAATCGCCAAGATTAACGACAACATCTATGGCGGATTTACCGAGTATGTTGGAGAATAGCATCCTCGCGGCTGGATTTGTGGCAAGCGTGCATTCCCTTTTCCTCGGCTGACCAACACTACGCGCCAGGCACATGGGCCGCTGCATCTATGGCGGCATTTACGACCCCGGCAACTCTTTGTCAGATGAAAGAGGTTTCCGGAAAGACGTCATGGAAGCGTTCAAAGAGCTTAATGTGCCAGTAGTGCGCTATCCTGGCGGCAACTTTGTGGCGACATACCATTGGCTTGATGGTGTTGGACCGAAAGGGAATAGGCCCAAGAGGTAAGTTCGGCACCGTATTTTCTAACGTGCTGCTTTCTTGAAACCTCGGTTGTGAATGCCACACCTTGGCAAGATGCACTAGGTGTATACACTAGAAGGCTGCGGCATTCCTTCTGAATCTACTCTCAAAGTTCACATCGCTCAAAAACTTCATCTCAAAGTGTCTTCGGGAGATCGCCATTCCAAAGAGGAGATCTGAGCTAACCCAAAAACTAGGCCTGAGCTTGCATGGATCGGCATTGAGCCCAACACATTCGGCACTGACGAGTTCATGCAATGGTGTGAAGAGGTCGGCACAGAGCCTTACCTTTGCCTGAACTTTGGGACCGGAACTTTGGACGAAGGTACATATCATCTTCCGAGTTTCTAGTTTCGCGCTGGATGCTTCTGACTTTGAACAGCTCTTGGATGGCTTGAATACTGCAACTCTGACCGAGATACTTATTATGCTAACCTTCGTCGCAAGAATGGCCACGAAAAGCCTTACAATGTACGATTTTCACAGCGAACTTAGATTTTGTCTTCTCGTATGAGTATACTAACCTTCTGGTGCAGGTCAAATACTGGGCCCTTGGTAACGAGTGCTGGGGTCCATGGCAAGTCGAGCAGATGACCAAAGAAGACTGCGCCAAGAGGGCTTATCAATGGGCGAAAGCCCTCAAGCTCCTCGACCGTTCCATCACCACTATCCTGTGCGGAGAGACTGGTTACTCATCCTGGGACTATTACGTGCTCAACCAGTGCGTCAGATGGGATGTCCACGGCCTCAGCAGCGATACAACAAAGAGTTTGATCGACATGCACTCTATCCACATCTACACTGCAGACAAGGAACACCTCCCCAACGCCACAGCACCCCGTGCAGCCGAGCGAGCAGTACAGATGACAGCCAGCTTGATCGACCTTGCACGCATCGAAAACAAGGTTCCCGAGACAGTACCCCGGCAAACCATTTGCTTCGACGAGTGGAACGTATGGGATCCCGTGCGCGCGCCCGGCGACCTGGGTGCAGAAGAAAAATATACGCTATCGGATGCGTTAGCCGTCGCCAACTTCCTCAACGGCTTCGTCCGCCAAGCAAAAGACATGGGCATGGCAACGGTCGCGCAAAGCGTCAACGTCATCTCCCCGCTGATGACCACCAAAGAAGGTCTCGTCAAGCAGACGTCATGGTGGCCGTTGCTGCTCTTCTCAAAGTACATGCGCGGCCACACCATTGCGCTTAACGTGTGCGCGCCAGAATACTCGGGTCGTACAAACCCCAACTGGATCCGTAACACGATCGAAACACCGTATCTAGACTGCAGCGCTACGATCAGCGACGACGGCTTCGTTAATCTTGCCGTCACTAATGTGCACGAGAAGCAGAACTTTGAGGTGGAGATCCCGGGACTGAAAGCCGACAAGGCCGAGGTGCATATCGTGACGGGGGATAAGGTCGATGTGGTGAATACTGATGGGGTGCAGAATGTGGGGGTTCAGGAGAGCAGCTGGGATGGGAAGGGCAAATTTAGGTTTGGTAAGCATTCTTTGACGCTGCTCAGGTGGAAGGCTTAGTCGGGCTGTGTGGCAAGTTTGTTATACAGGAATAGATGAATGACTTGATGACTGCGTCGGATGCGAAATGGGTGATTATATATCCGCAAGAAGACATGCGTCATTCTCAGTATTTTTGAGTTTGCAGAAAGCTACGCCCAGCTGAAGCTTTGATAGACTCTGACCGTAGAGTCTAGCCTTTCGTAGTGATGATTACTACATATCAATACCCCAAAGTTCCGTCCAAACAGTATACGCTACCATTCTCCAGTATCCATGTATTTCTTCACCATCATAAGCCAACTATCCCTGTACGCCCACAAATCGTCTCCATATATGTACAAAAAGTACGAGCCAACGACCACACTACCCGGCAACAAGATTAACATGACAAAGTATTGCACCATACCCCACCATGCACTCTCCAACCCCTTTCGCATCACCTTTTCCTCATTCAGCCTCGGAAAACTCTCCTTGGGCACTTGGTCACCTAAAAACTCGCACAGTGGTTCCCAGCTCATATCAGCGTCAGTGTCGAGCTCCAATAAACGGGTCTTGGGTACTACAGAACGGACAGTGGCGTAGTGCTTGTCGAAGGCGGATTTTGCTGCAGGCCCGCCGTAGTTGTTGTGGTTGTGTGCTTTGAACATGGAATGTACGAGCCGCATGAGCGGCGCCAGTTGCGTGACATTGAGCAGTCGACATAGTGTGAACAGGCGCCAGGTATCAAGACACCATATGCTTTCTTGCATACTGTGTTCCCAATCCTCATATTTGCGCTTCGTGAGGATGACCTTAGCTTCTGGGTATGCTTCCACCAGCTCTTTTGCAAACACACAGCCGGGTAGGTCCATGACAGCGTCGTAGTTGCCCAGGATCTTGTCAAATTCGTTTTCGCCGTAAGGGGCTTGGTTTCGTTGGCTTGCGGACCGGTCGTGGGGCGGCAGCAAGGTCACGTTGATGGCTTCTTGCCAGAGTGCAAGTTCTGAGGGTTTGCTGAGCACATCGCGCATTTGGTGCGGTGTGTATCCTAGTTTGCGCAATGCGACAGCGATTGATGTTGTTCCGGTACGGCACATGCCTAGGACTAGGACACGCATGGGCTTCTTTCGCGTCCGCTCGTCGCTGTCGATCAGTCTCCGGTTTGCCATGGTAGATGCGTTTTGGCGTAGTTTCTGGTGGACACCGGACAAGTTGGGACTTTGAATATATTGTGAGATGAAGAGACGTGTTGGATGCGAAGAGCAGTAGCGTGGTCACAGAATAGGCTAATTAGCCGCCTGCCGGGTGAACAGGGCCGCATGTGCGAGCCGCCAGCTTGGAATACTTAGCTCTCTCTGCATGAGACGCAGGACAGCGGGCCGGATCTGCGCACTACTCGGCATTGCAAGCGATGTGAGCTGGGATGTGTACTTCAAGTTGAAGACCGTTGTCGTAACTGGGTTTGCCATTTCGATATAAAGGTAGTCGTCAACTGCTGCATCTCCATTGTGCCAGGCGACTTGGGATCCTCCATGTATCTTATTTCGTACCCTTTGTTCGCCCAAACGGCTGCAGATTCCCAATCTTCTAGTCTGGCATGGCTGATAGCGGCGATCCTGTAGTCCTTCGCGTAGCAATCCGCAAGGCCCTCTGCTTGTACAAGTTGGGCAAGCTGGACGCTAGCTTCGGCGCTTTTTCTGGCGTAGCCTTTTTCAGCGTCTGACGCTGCAGGGGTAAGATCCAGTTGAAGCTCAAAATTAGCAAAGGCTTGTTTGATGGTGACACGTCGGTGGTCGCTGGCTTCTCCGACTGCATGCTCCTGGGTGCATGCTTCGCATTGGCATTTGAAACCGTACCGATCAAGCTGCTTCTGACGGTCCTTTTGAGAGAGCAACAGTGAGATGTAAGAGACAAAGAACTCCTCTCCAATCTTGATTTTCCGCGTGACGAAGACGATACGCTCGTTCAGCTTCTCACTCCAATAGTAGCCTGAGTTGGGCCGGCATGAATGGTTTATACGGGTAATCCTGGGAAACAAACCCACTTTGTCGCCGGTATTGTACGCATTTGTGCGGAATGTACTCCCCATAGTGTCCGGTTGGGCGCTTCTGGCGAGATCAGTGTAATGTGTCAATGCCATGACTTGGTGCTGAGCGCTGGAGGAGAGCAATTTGAATTCTTCGTAGACCAGCTTTGACACAGCAGCCATTGGATAAGGGCTTTCCCTTGTGAGTTTAGGCAGGCTGATTTTAATAATGGGAGCTTCTCGCATGATAACGTCGCCTACATCTAGATCGTGAGCAGAAAATACACCTAAACCCTTTCCATGGCTGGGTTGAACAATGTAGACTACTGGCGGTCCATGGCAAACAGGATGGCGAGGTTGACTTGGTGCGTAGTTGCCCGAACATGTTGTATTATAGGCAAGTACTGGGAAGGGAAACAAAGGTACGACAAAGTAGAATAGAGATAGCATTGTGGGACATGGAGACGACGGGAGATTTGGAGAAAAGAAGGAAAGAACGGGCGTCTCTATGTGGCTACCATAGGCGTATAAAGATTCGGGGTGAAACGTGTTTCAACATGTAGTCGGCACGACACGGCGCATCTGCGGGATCAAACCTTGCCAGGCGCAGGCACGTAAGATGTGAGTGGAAGTGTGTGGCACCGCGCGATGGACAAGACGACAGGGCCTCACAAAGTATGCACGTCTCTAATGTTCAAGTGTTTGAGATAGTAGGCGACTGTCTTCAGTCACACTGGAGGCATTTTGGTCGAGAATGTGATGAATGATGGAATCTGCAGCGGGACCAGATGTGCAAAGGCCGGAAATATGCCGGCGAACAGCCGCTATCGCTGCCGTTTGTCGCACTGCCGATACCGAAGACGACGGTACATCACAGCTTCCCCGCGCCATGGTGGGGTAACTAGCCATTGCATGCCGTGGTTGATGATAGCAGTCATGGGCTATAGAATGCTGCATCCGAGGCCGTCATCGGCTCGGCCTTGACTCCACATGCAAAGTCACCTCCAGGACAGCCCTCTACCGCAGCCGGAGTGATAACAAACATGGTGTAAGTTCAACTCGGACGCCGCAGATGGTGCTATATGTCTCTGACAACCATCAGCTACACAGCTTCTTTTGCCTTCTTCGAGGCGCTCTGGGAGTATGGCGTTAGCCATGTCTTCGTCAACCTCGGATCAGACCATCCCTCCATCATTGAAGCCATTGTCAAAGGCCAGAATGAGAAGGAGGGTCAATTCCCCAAGATCATCACGTGCCCGAATGAGGTGAACGACACCCCCATGCTCCGATATTGGCACCAAGACTGACGCGGCTAGATGGTCGCTCTGTCCATGGCCGACGGATACGCCAGACTGACAGGCAAGCCCCAATGCGTCATCGTACACGTCGACGTCGGAACCCAAGGCCTCGGAGCCGCCGTACACAATGCCTCATGCGGACGCGCGCCCGTGCTCATATTCGCTGGCCTGTCGCCCTTTACCATCGAGGGCGAGATGCGAGGCAGTCGGACCGAGTACATTCATTGGATCCAGGATGTGCCAGACCAGAAACAGATTGTTGAGCAATACTGCAGATATACTGGGGAGATCAAGTCAGGCAAGAATGTCAAGGTGCGCTGAGTGGCTGTGCAGGATGGGATAGAGCTGATGTTTGGACAGCAAATGGTCAACCGAGCCCTGTCCTTCGCCATGAGTGATCCCAAAGGGCCCGTCTACCTCTACGGCGCGCGGGAGCCCATGGAAGAGGACTTGACCCCTTACAAGCTCCAAAAGGATTACTGGTCGCCCGTCGAGCCAGCCGCGCTCCCTCCCAAGGGCGTCAAAATCATCGCCGAAGCTCTGGTGAACGCCCAAGAGCCGCTCATTGTGACTGGCTACTCGGGGCGGAACCACGATGCTGTTCAAGAACTCGTGCGCATGGCGAACAATGTCAAAGGCCTGCGTGTTCTGGATACCGGAGGCAGCGACATGTGTTTCCCCGCCAATCACCCAGCCTGGCTCGGGCTACGGTACGGCAACGACCCCGCCATCCAGACAGCCGACGTGATTCTAGTCCTAGACTGCGATGTACCCTGGATCAACACGCAGTGTCACCCGAAAAACGACGCTAAAATCTTCCATGTTGATGTCGATCCGCTCAAGCAACAAATGCCCGTCTTCTATCTTAACGCCATACAGCGGTACCGAGCCGATTCTTATACCTCGCTTACCCAGCTAAATGAGCATCTTGAGTCAGATCTCAATGACAAACTCAGTAGTCAAATCTTCGACCAGCGATGGTCTGCCTTGCAAGAGTCGTATAGGAAGAAGCTGGAAGGTATCGCTAGCGAAGCCAAGGTAGACGACAAGGGTCACTTCAGCACACCCTATCTCTGCTCCCAGCTCAAGAAACTTTGCCCTACCGACACAATCTGGGCTATCGAAGCCGTGACTCAAACTGGTTTCGTCGCCGATCAAATCCAGGCTACGCTTCCCGGCTCATGGGTAAATTGCGGTGGCGGCGGTCTTGGATGGTCTGGAGGTGGTGCCCTGGGCGTCAAGCTCGCGACCGATACCGAGGGTAAGAAGCAATTCGTATGCCAGATTGTCGGCGACGGCACCTATCTTTTCTCTGTCCCTGGATCTGTCTACTGGATCTCACAACGCTACAAAATCCCCATTCTCACCATTGTGCTCAACAACAAGGGCTGGAACGCGCCTCGACGATCCATGCTACTCGTTCACCCAGACGGCGAAGGCTCCAAAGTGAGCAATGAGGAGCTTAACATTAGTTTTGCTCCCACTCCAGACTACTCTGGTATTGCCAAGGCAGCAAGCGGCGGTGAAATATGGGCTGCACATGCGGGGACCGCTGACGAACTGGGCAAACTGTTACCAGAAGCTATCGAATCAGTCTTGGGCGGCACTTCGGCGGTACTAGATGCCCATCTTGAAGGCCCAGAAGGGAAATACGGTGGTGGAAAGGGCCGTCTTGGTTGAGTGCAACGGACCTGTAGCCGTGGATACAGCTTGATGAGTAGGGTATGTGGTCAAAAGTTTCTCTACACGGCGGTTGCGATGCACCAGGCGAGTTTCTACAGCAGGGCTGGCGATATCCCTTCTCAGCTCCACCATCATGCTCCATCATGCCAACACCTTCCACCCTCGATTGACGGGCTGAGACGAAAGGTAGGAGCGACAGGTGTGGGCAATTTCATCAGATATATGTTCTTCATTTTTGTCTCGGTGAGCGTGGTCCTTGGTGCATGGGGCGTGGCCGGACCAAATCCTTTCCATAGCCTGGCAGTATCCACATGTTCACCAATGGCGTGTGTTCGCCGCGCGCTTGTCGTCGTAGGCCGTCTCATCGAGATGCAAGCTTTCCTGTGAAAATTGTGATGCAGCTCCAGAATGCGTGTCCCGCGGACCAAGGACGGGGACACGGGACAGGGTGGAATGACTCGAGAAGAAGCATCGCAGAAGCTTGTGACATCAGGAACGCGCGTCGGGAATAGGAGATATCCCGAGACCAGAATGTTCCCGTGGGAGCTCAACAGCCAAGAGCCGTGGATGGATCGCGCAACCGGTGGGCTAGATTTGGCCGCACCGGAAGAGTCGGGCTTGGCTCACATCAGGACAGGGAGTTCGTGTGGGCACCCGCGTAGGGCTGCTGGCTGCGGCCTGCACCCCCACAGCGCCACGCTGATCAGTGACGAAGAGCCAGAATTCATCCAAGATTGCGCTTCGTCATCGTCTCGGCGTCGCATCCTTTCCTGTTGTCGACGTGGGTGCTTCCAAGATGGCCTAAGCTGCCAGCCCGGTGCGGGAAAAGTGACGACATGCTCGTTTCATGAATGATTGAGGGTTGAATGGCCCGCAAGACGCGCACCTAGTCTCAGGGCTCCAATCTGACGCGGCCGTAGAAAAGCTTGGCCCCACGACAAGTGCTTACTGTGTACGCCAGAGCGGTTTCAGCTAGAAGACTTGTACGCCATGCCGGAAACAGCGTCTGGTTCGCCAAGGACGTCATCGGCTAGAGCACATGGATCCTCCAACTCCAACTCCACCCGTGGAGGCGCAAACAAGCTTAAGAGGCGGGGATGACGCTGCGGAAGATTACCGGACCAGGCAGATGCGCAACATGCGGCGTCACCCGCCTGCATTTGCCTCGCGTTTCCGATTTAGAAAGTGGACGAGGCGGTGCGAGCAGGCTGCAGGGGCGTTTGCCTTGGTTGCGCAAAGGGGGCTATGGCCACGACGGAATCACGCTAGCATCCAGCACCCTCCCCGTATAAGAGCCCTCAACTCGCCCTTCCTTCTACCTTCCGTTACACAGCAGATACCCTCATTACCACAAAACTCTACCTAATTCCACCACCCACCTTTTTCCAGACTCACAAACTCGACTTTATACCACTACCATCAACATGCGTTTCTCCACCATTGCCACCGCTCTCTTCGCCGCCGGCGCCGTCCAGGCTCAGGGCGACGTCCTCTCCGAACTCACCTCCGTCGTAGGCGGCCTTCCTTCCGACATTGCGTCAGCCGCCGAGAGCGTTGCTTCTGATCTCACTTCGGCTGCCGCTGGCCTCCCCTCTGACGCTGCCTCGGTCGCCTCCAGCCTTGGTTCTGAAATCACCTCAGCCGGTGGAGCACTCACTTCCGACGCCGCATCCTTCGCTTCGAGTGTTGTGTCCGGTGCTGAGTCCCTTGGCACATCTCTTGCGTCCGACGCTGCCTCCGTCACATCGTCTTTCGGCGAAGAGGCTACCGGCACCGATGCCTCCTCAACTGGTGACGACGCTGCTGCTACCACTGGTGCTGCCGCGCACAATGTCCTTCCTGCCATGGGCGCCGCCGCTGGTGGTATCTTCGCCCTCGCCGGTCTTTTGTAAACAACACCGTCTTTATATTTTCTTACCTCGAGCATCAATATCAAAACCTCCCCCGACAGCTTCTTCGATCGGGCAGCGAACCCAGCCAACAGCTGAAGTCGCTTCGTCTTGTGTGAGACGTTTGAGATAGGAATGCTTCACAGCGAAACTGGCGTTGAACCGGTTGCTCCATAAAAGTATAATAGGTCATTTCAATGGAAACATTCAGAGTTCAATTTCTCCCTGACTGCATGTGTGCTTCTCACCGACCATTGCGTCGTGTCTCACCCACCGTCATTTCCCTTGTTCACCACAACACTAACAACCATGACCCAAGGGTTTTCGGTACGCCCAGATTTTCCCCTCTGTTGTTCTTTGCACGTTGTGCGCATTCAGATGTTTGTGCCACGACCTCTCACTCTCCCTCTCCTGCATGATGTGAAGTTCGCACCCTGGTCCGCCCAATGACGTAGTGCCGCGCGTCCAATCGCGGTGGCTACACGCCCCGAAGTCAATAATGCGCCTTGCCGCTAACGTGCGGGATCAGTAAGCTGGCCGCTCCACCCAACCTGACGCGACTCTCTCCACAACCACCACCATGCCGCGACAACAACGCTCTATACAAACTTCTCGTGGAGGCAGAATAATTCTTGCTATAGCATCCTATCGTAACAATCCAAAACAATATATCTACAGTCTCGCGAAAGCGTACGATGTGCCAAAGTCAACTCTCTAGACGCGTCTCCGCGGTATCCAGCCACGATCCGAGACAGTCTCTGCCAACCGAAAGCTACTACCTATTGAAGAGCAGTCCCTTGTACAGTTGATTCTAGACCTTGACCGACGCGGTTTTCCGCCCCATATCATCGACGTGCGACGAATGGCAGACGCTCTACTCGCCGCGCGTGGCCAAGATCCACCCCCACAGCCTATTGGCAAGAAGTGGGTGTCGCGCTTCGCCAGAGCTTCAGACAAAGTGGAGCAGGAGATTTAATAGTCAGCGGGCTGATATGAGGACCCTGCTGCAATTGCAGCATGGTTAAAGCTAGTAGAAGAGACGCGCCAGACGTACGGCGTCTTAGGCCAGGACATCTACAACTTTGACGAGACTGGGTTCGCAATGGGCGTCGCTAGCACGTCTAAGGTAGTTACAAGCTCTAACAGAGTTGGCAGAGCAGTTGTCGTACAGCCAGGCAATCGTGAGTGCGTTACAGCGATCGAGTGCGTTAACGCGTCTGGCTGGTGTCTGCCACCGTTGGTGATCCTGTCTGGCAAGGTCCACCAGAACAGCTGGTACAACGGGCTCCCACCAGACTGGACTATTGGCGTCTCAGACAACGGCTGGACGACTGATCAGCTTGGCGTAGAGTGGGTGAAGCACTCCAATCAGCATACAGCGACTCGTACAGCTGGGGTATACCGTCTCCGCCACAGACAGCTACAGACAACGCTGCAGCACAGTCTACAGCGCAAACAGAGACACCACATACAGTAGCAGAGCTTCAGCAGCAGATGCGCTATCTCCAAGAGCGGCTACGCCGGAAATCAGAGAGTCCAACAAGTGTTGCGGTACGCCAGCTTGCAATACAATCAGCAACAATACTTGCAGAGGAGAATAAGAAGCTACGTGCAGAAGTCCAGCATCAACGACAAAAGCAGAGTCAGCAGCGTCAATATATCGCTTCTGGTGGAGTGCTCCAGGTGCAGCAGGCTCAGCAGCTTGCTGCAGAAGCAGAAAGGGTGGTCACGGAGGGCAGCCAGAGCCAGGCTGGTGAGCGACGTCAGCGCGCGCCGCCAACGTGCACGAAGTGTCACGTCCAAGGACATACTAGGACCTCATGTAAATCTATCTGAAAAATAATATCTCTTAATTTTATCGTATTTTATTGCGTTGTCATAGAGCAATTGCGCAGAGAGTCGCGTCAGGTTGGGTGGGGCGGCCAGCTTACTGATCCCGCACGTTAACGTAAGTCCATTTACACATGCACGACACTTTTTCTAATGGGCTCCCAAATACTCACCAATGGATCGACTCATTACAGAAGCCGACATGGCCTTGTTTGGGTAATAAGCATTCTGGTAGTGAGAGGGGGACGAGTCGTGAGGCGAGGCTGTCGTCAGAGCAGCCTGTTCATTATAGGAAGGAGCGAGATGGAGAGTTTGACCTTGTAGAGGTGGACCTGGGGGTATGACGAATTAGTATCAGTTTCGTATCTGGGTCATTGTTTCGAATATACATTTCCAACCATTACCGTATACTATCAAATAATAAGAGATGCAAATCACGAGCGACGTGCCCACAAGGGCCTTGAGGAACAATGTCTGAACGGCAGACTTCAGTCCCTCGAAATCCCCTTGTGTGTACAATCTCCTTGTCTTGTTTATTTTGAGCCCAACAAGCAAACCAGACAAGTTGGACGATATTCCAAGCGCTGAACCAAAGATAACTTCAAGGCGCTAACGTTCAGTACTGACGGTAGACTACCTAGGTACACTAATGCGCATTGAGCGGCGCTAAACACTGCGCTAGATCCTTTGACCCCTCCCAAGTGCTGACCGGCCGACAGCGCATACACTCGCCGGCCACAACTGTTGCAAGGCTGGTACAGCATCGGGACAAATAGCAAGTTTTCAAAATCGTTGGGTAAGATCTTATTCTCAAGTTTTTTTGAGTCCCAAACTCTACTTTCACCCTTCAAGCCATCCAATCAAACATAATCAACACCATCACCATCTTCCCCCCACCCCCCTCCTTGTTCCTCCTACAAACCCACTTCCTCAACCGAATACCGCGTTTTTCTCACCTTCTTCATCTTCGGCATCGTTGCTGCGGTTCTGTGCCCGATTGCGGTGGCCATGCCTGCACTTTTGTAAAGCCTTCTCGGCTTTCTTGTAAAATGGTACGCTAAACCGATAATAACTTGTTTCAACGATCTACGCTGAGATCTGGAATGGGCTACTACCACCTTATCTCGCCTGATCCTGCTGTGTGGTACAGGCGGTCTGTGTCCTCATTGTTTTTTCACTCCTGTGTAACCAAAACTGCATTGGCTCACGGTCCCTGCTCGCGCGCTGGTAGCCGCCGCGCTGCAACCCCGCACCTTACCACCTCAGCCTGACCAGACTCTTCTACAACACATCTTCATCCCATAGCAGTGCGACGCCTCATCAAAATGAGAGTTTTCGGCGGGCTGTTCGTGTTGCTTGCGAGTGCTGTATGTCAGGAAGTTGTTCAAGGTAGTGTCTACCCATCTCGTCCAGTAGCACTAGTGATACCTGGCGCTAATCAAGGCTGCAGATGCGCTATCACATCCAGAAAAGTTCGCGCTCAGTCAACAGGATCTGACTCTGATACCGCTAGTCAATCGCCATGGCTGGGTGAACCCAGAAGATCTGATGGCAATGCCGCAGTGCATTGCGCAGCAAGATCAATCAACCTGGTTGAAGGCTCTGACCAAATGTACTCACAAGCAATGCACGCGGCACTTTGGGCCTGCCATTTGTACTCACCATCAGTGGCTCACGCAGCTCAGCTGTCTCAGCACCGAGTTCTCGCCTGAAGTCGTTAGCGAGTATGCTGCGTATTGTGGTCGCTCGGTGCTTGCAAAGGCGCAGTTATTCGAGTGGGTACGCACTGTGACTGATAGGACATGGCTCGTTGAAGCTGGTGACACCAACGGCTTGCACAGTCTTTCTCCCGCCTCTTTAGCCGAGGGCTACACGGCTGTTGGCGTGACCAACAAGGCACCAACATGCCTGACAGCATCAACCTCTGCTTCGTCAACGGAATCATTCGGACGGATCATGACCTCTTGTGGTTTCGAGGCCACTACCCGACATACTGGAAATACACGTCGCCCGTGGGAATATCGCGAATCTCTGCGGTCCATGGTCGCCCTGGATTTCGAAGTTGTCGGCTATGACTTCACGCATCGCAGAATTGAAGACGGCGAATACTTCGACAAGCGATGCTTCTGTGAAAATTTTAACGCAGAGTCTGCGACTCAAGGTTGCTCAGGTCCCGGGCTGGCTCTTACGAAGGAGTGGTTATGGATGAATGCTACCTGTGGATCCGCGGCTCTTCCCGGAAACTGGACACAAGAGCTCAAGACCACCGTACATGATTACATCCCCGTAGAAGATTGGCGCTGGCCTCAGTGTGTCGAATCCATGCCAAAGGACACTATCGCTCTGGCCGACCAATGCACGACCAATGCCTGCGAAGTTGACTCTGATGGCTACTGTAGTGTTAGGCGCGCAGTAGAAAGGGCATGCTACTGTCAAAATATCAGCTACAACACATGCAAAGGCGCATGCCACGTTTTCGAAACCAGAATAGACTATGTGAAATGGCTTCACGATTTATGCGGCGCTGGGGATGAGTGGAATGGCCTCCCGTCGGATTGGCGGCGACTAGCTACCATTACAACTCTCGACATGATCCCATGGACGTGGTTTACCGACTCCTCTGGCAATTCGAACCTGGCCATTGGCAAGCACTCGGAGAGTTCGGAGACAACGCAGCCATGTGCTTCTACTGAATGGAAGTATCTGAGCCTGATCTTGATGAACATGGCGGCCATCCTTGTTAGCCTAATGGGACCGAAACTGGGCTCTGGATCAAGCTTCTCTCGCTATGAGAACGAGTTTCTGTGGTTCCTAAGAGGTCTCTGGATGGCCACTCTCACTCTTATCGCAAACGGGATTAATGCGTTTCTGGTCCAATCAACCCCTGGCTACGAATATGTTCCCATGATTGAACTGGCGCTCCTATGGTGCTCGCTGCCTCGGCTTACCTGGCTAGCTCTCGTACTAGTTGGCGTTCAACCATTCAAGAGATCAATCTTCTCTGCTGCAGCCTCGTGTGTGGTTGCAGAATGCGTTCTTCAGGCGGTCTCGGCATCTTCTTTGTTTACGACTGTCGCTTACGGGCACGAACACGGCTTCTATAGCCCAAGCATGGCAAGACTGGCAGCATCGCCTCCGGCCCAATGGATGTACGCAGGAGCTGCCGTGTGGCTACTCGTCATCATTGTGACTTTGGTCTTGCTGTTACAAGCTTTGGCGGGCTCAATTCCATCTCACCGAAGTGCTGAAGTCAAGACGGCGAACCCATCTCTCGCAGCGCAACTAAGCGAATGTTTGGTTGAGCGTTGGACGTGGTTAGAAGAAAAGCTAGCGGTGTACTGGATCGACAAGGATTGGGATTTGGAAGAGACACCATTGATGAACCCCGGAGGACACACATACGCGGTGTATGGTACACTTCCTGTCAAAGGTCCATACAATTGGAATACCAAGAGAGGGCCGGTGAAACTGACGTTGATTGCGATTACAAGCATGTTCTTCCTTTGGGTCGCCCAGTGCATGTTTTGGATGGGCTTTATTGGCCTCACGGCGGAAGAGTGAGTATTTGAATGTCTGTGTTGAAGGCCCAGTTTGGCTGACTGCAGATAGATTCTGTCCCCCGAATCTTGGGCTCCTGACTGTCACTTGGACGATGTCGTCGATGGCTACTGCTGTGGGTGTGGTGTATCAGTGAAGGGGTGGTGGCTTGACCTGACTCAACTCGACTCGAATTGTTTGATAGAGCCATGGCATTTGTGGTGGCTAGGTTTTTGACAATGTGGAATGCGAGTGCCAAGACATTGGGTGGGGGTAGGTAGTACAGCAGACGTTCCGCTACGCCGAAAGTGCTGGCGACGAGGGACGGGAACTTGAGCACGTAGCCAAAGTCGGCGAGAATGTTGACGAAGGCCCAAAGTGACCCCAGCGAAGACTATCATATCATATCCAGCATGAGCCGGGGGATGCAACAAGGCAGGCCGGGCGGACGGGGCCGGTCTGGCGCACCAAGACGCCCGCGGCCGGTGGTGGAGCTTTCTTTTCCTGTATCCGAGCTTTGCGCAACACGTCCGCCGCCCACTTCAACTGCTCGCTGCCACCAAAGTGAAGTTCCAATCGGGTAGCAACATCAATTTCACCCCCTCAATATGTTGGCTGCTCGCTCCTTCTCCGCCCCCGCGCGGCAATGCCTGCGCCAGGCCAACCGCTCCAGATGGGCGCCCGCGCTGTCCCAGGTGAGCTTTCAGCGGCGGGACGAGAAACTGTCGCCAGGCACAAAGGCTGATCCATCGCCCAGCTCTCCGCCCGAACGTACGCCTCCGAGGTGGCCAAGTTCAAGGGAACCAAGGGCAGCGACGGCAAGTTCTCGGTCACGCTCATCGAGGGTGACGGCATCGGTCCCGAGATTGCGCAGTCGGTCAAGGACATCTACTCGGCCGCCAACGTGCCCATCAAGTGGGAGTCTGTCGACGTGACGCCGCGCCTGAACGAGGACGGCAAGACGGTCATCCCCGACGAGTCCATTGCCAGCGTCAAGAAGAACTTGGTCGCCCTCAAGGGCCCGCTTGCGACGCCCATTGGCAAGGGCCACGTCTCGCTCAACCTTACCCTCCGCCGCACTTTCAATCTCTTCGCCAACGTCCGCCCCTGCCGATCCATCGCCGGCTACAAGACGCCCTACGACGATGTCGACACGGTCCTGATCCGTGAGAACACCGAGGGCGAATACTCGGGCATCGAGCACATTGTCGTCGACGGCGTGGTACAGAGCATCAAGCTCATCACCCGCGAAGCCTCGGAGCGCGTTCTGCGATACGCCTTCCAGCACGCCCGCGACATTGGCAGGAAGAAGGTGCGCGCTGTGCACAAGGCCACCATCATGAAGATGTCCGACGGTCTCTTCCTCAGCACCGCCCGCGACATCGCCAAGGAGTTCCCCGACATTGAATTTGACGCCGAGCTCCTCGACAACACCTGCCTGAAGATGGTTACCGACCCGGTTCCATACAACGACAAGGTCCTCGTCATGCCCAACTTGTACGGAGACATTCTCTCCGACATGTGCGCTGGCCTCATTGGTGGTCTTGGTCTCACGCCCTCGGGCAACATTGGCGACAACTGCTCCATCTTCGAGGCTGTCCACGGTTCCGCCCCCGACATTGCCGGCAAGCAGCTCGCTAACCCCACCGCGCTTCTTCTCAGCTCCATCATGATGCTGCGACACATGGGCCTCACCACCGAGGCTAGCAACATCGAACAGGCCATCTTCAAGGTTCTTGCTGAGGGCAAGGTAAGTCGCATCCCGCAGCCTTTGCAATGTGCACTCGGCTAACCAAGAAATAGACCATCACCGGCGACCTTGGCGGCAAGTCCAAGACTTTTGAGTACGCCGACGCCGTTATCAAGGCGCTCAAGTAGATTAGGTTGTGGATTTGACGAGCATTGATACGATCTGTACTATAGCTGCCACTTAGCTAGATATACGCCGATACCTCTTGAATTGCACATGGACATGTACCCTTGCTGTTGCGGGATGATAACGTACGCGAGCGAGATATGCGGGAGAAATTGCCTGACGAGACAGGATGTGCCCTGGATAGGCCTGTGCCGCGCGAGGCAAGAATAGCCGAAGAAGATGCGCCATGACCTCCGAACCAAGAGCCCGTCTCCAAAGGACCAATTTCTCCAATGCCACCCAAACCTCCCTTCCGCCTCCCCGCGAAACCCCCCATTGCTCCCAAACCACATGTCAAGCCCCGGTTACCAAGCCAACGCGCGAAACTCGAAAGCCGAGACCCGCCGCATGCCCAACCTACCGTAGCATCACCAACAAGCAAAGCTTCCCCACCACCACCGCCGCCCAAATGGCAGAAACAGACACGCTCCCGCTCAGGCGAGCGCTATGTGAAATGGGGCACCAATGGCGTGGTAGTAATTTGCGCCATGTTGTTCCTGCGCGACCACTACATTGAAGTGCAGCACGTTCGCGGATCCTCCATGGCGCCCACGCTGAGTCCAGATGGGCATGAGACGGGGCGGGAAGACTACGTGTTAGTGCAACCGTACCATGAGCGAAGAGAAAAAGGAACAGGTCATGGCAATCCATGGGGTGTAAAGCGCGGCGACGTAGTCACGTTTTGGAAACCGCACAAGCCCTCCGAGATGGGGATTAAGCGTGTGGTCGCGGTCGAGGGCGATAGCGTGTATCCGACGCGTGGATACGCGCTCGATGCGCAGCTGAGGCAGGGCAGCACGAGGGTCCAGGGGTATCCGGATGGCCTGGTAGATGCCGATGCTGATTCTGTTGTTGATGTGGAGGAGCAGCAGCTGGGCAAGGTGGTTGTGCCGTATGGACATGTTTGGATCGAAGGAGATAACTGGCGCAGGAGTCTGGATAGCAATGACTTTGGGCCAATTAGTAAAGGGTTGATCCAGGGTAAGGCGATCAAGGTTTGGAGGCATTGGTTTAGGCTTGTGGATGTTGGGGACGAGAGGGCGGGGAAAGAGAGGGATAAGCGGAGTAGGGTTGTGGAGGGGCGGAGTGAGGTTCCCGTTGCGTTTTTGGACTAGACATGTTGGTTTGGCAGCTTGATTCAAGAGAGGAGCGGTTTTGAAGCCATGTACAAGTATTGAATTTCTTCCTTGTCATTCGCACTCGTTGACATGTTGCTTAGCTACTCTTGGAGAGCTCCTCCATCTCCGCGCATACCGCGCCAGTTCCTCCATGATGCATGACGGCCGTGAAGTCTTTGCCCACTCCAAGGCATCGTTGCCGCCGAAGGTAGTTGTTGTAGATGATCATGTGCACAATCCTGTTAGCGGCCTCCCCTGTTCAGGTTCCCACTCGTCGAGTCGTCGAGACCCTGTGCGTCGCGCCCTCCCCGCGCTAGCTTACTGCAGCCGCATGCCCCACCAAGCGGACGCGTGTTGAACGCACCAGAGCTTCACCGCTAAGGCCAGACCACGTTTCCCAGAACAAAAGCTGGCTGCTGTGGTCCTCGATACTTGTAGGCTCTGCAGTTGCTTTTTTCTTCTCTCTCCAGACTACCAGCAGCACACGTATCATCCTTCACAATGGCCGCTGCATACCCCCCAGGTGGAACCTTCTTCGACACTGTCACCAAGAGCTTCGTTGATGTCGACGTCGACGAGTCCAAGGGCAGTGCTATCCAAACGACCGACTTCCTCGAGGCAGCCGAGAGCCTGACGACGCTCTTCGATGTCTTGGGCTCTGCAGCCTTCAAGCCCGT
Organism: Paradendryphiella salina; assembly: GCA_900634815.1. Taxonomy (NCBI): domain Eukaryota; kingdom Fungi; phylum Ascomycota; class Dothideomycetes; order Pleosporales; family Pleosporaceae; genus Paradendryphiella; species Paradendryphiella salina. Next base: position 37,859 of record LR132166.1, on the reverse strand, counting down.
CAAGAATGACATGGGCGGCAACATCAAGAAGATCCGCGACAGGCAGCTCGCTGCACCCACTCTCTCCGAAACCCTGCAGGAGCTCGTTCTCAACGAGCTCAAGGAGAAGAAGCATACTGCCACCGAGGGCCTGGTATGGCTGAACCGGTAAGTACCTATGCGCTTTCCTGGTGATCCACACTAGACGCTTGTTCTGATTCGGTTCCAGTGGCCTCGACTTCACCGCCCAAGCTCTCCGTCACAACATCTCCAACCCCTCAAAGGAGCTTTCCGAGTCCTTCCGCGACGCCTACGGCAACACCCTCAAGCCCCACCACTCCTTCGTCGTCAAGCCGCTCTTCAGCGCCGCCATGAGCGCTACCCCCTACCGAGCCGACTTTTACAAGAAGCTGGGTGACGACGACACAAAGGTCCAGGCCGAGCTGGAGAAGTGGTTGAGTGCGCTGGAGAAGGACGTTGCTGTCCTGAACGAGTTCCTGGCCAGGAAGGAGGCCAAGTGGTAAGGCCGCATAGGGCAAGGACGGGAGTGGAATTGGCCAGCGCCATCGACATATCACACTATACGAACATCATGATGAAGACCAGTTCCCCCATTCTGCCCTCGTGATGCTCTTCTCATTCGTCTCAACCCGACTTCTTCCTCTGGAACACAAAAAGTGCCTCATCCTTGCCCGCAAAGCTCGGCAGCGGCATCCTCAGCGTGAGCTCAAACTCGTCCAGATTCTTCTCCACCCACTCATCCACAACCACATCCCGAAACCCCGTAAACCCATTTCCATTCTGCGTCCCCGCAACCACGATGCTGTCACCCTCAAACGCCTTTAGTATCGGCGCCGTAAAATCTCCCGTCGCCTGCGGATACACCAGTAACAGCACGCACCCTTTTCCGCCATCATTTTCCTTTAGATACTGTTTCCCGTCCTTGTTAACCGTATCCCCGATCCACGACACGCGATATTCGCTGACCTGGCTATCCACAGCGCGCACATCAAGCGATTTGGACGCGCCAATGTGCGCAACAGGGAAGTGCCGCAGCATATACGTCCAATACCCATTTCCGGACCCGATATCGAGAATCGGGCGCACATCTTCTTTGCTCGGGCGCGAGGGCTGCGCGAGTTTAGCCAGCACGTGCAGGGCTGCGTACGAGGGTACCACGCAGCCAAAGTGGTGGTAGAATAGCGGTAGGATGTGATGGCTTATTTTGGTACCTGTGGTCGAGGCCAAGGGGCCGGCCCATTCTAGTTCTAAACACGAGTATGTCCAGAGATCTAGGTAGGGGTTGTTATGCTGCCGCTCTTTTTTGCTACTGGGGAGGAGACTGGGGGCTGGAGAGGGGGTGACATGGTAGCGTGTGGAAAGGTGGGTTGATATGGCTCTTCGTAGTGTGTTCGCTTTTGCGTTGCTGGCGAAGCTTGTGAGGGCTTTGGTGGGGTTAGCCGAGGAGGCGAAGAGGATGGTGTATGCTTTTATTTCTTCGGGCGAGGGATAGAGAGGTTCGGTCTGGGACCTTGTTAGATTCAGATGGATATAAGGAAGATGTCATTTAGCGTCGTGTATATGTTAGGTGCACGTGACAACCGTTGGAAAGTACAGTACATACAGCTTTTCCCTCATCATGTAGATACCATCCGTGCAACCCATGTTGCCTCTTCGCCTCAATAGCTCTTTGCGTGATAAGCAGCGTAGTCTCTGCTTGTGCCCGATAAACATACTTGTCCGTGGGGGGAATGTCAAAGGCCTCGCCTATGCTTTGTGCCAGTGTTTTTCCATTGTACAATGGCGAGTACTTCTCTTCGGACCAATCGTCCAAAAAAGTATCTGGGTTAAAGTTTTTCAATGCCATGATGGCTGGAGATGGCGTTCTGGGATTCGATACTGCTTTGTGGTTTGATGCTGCAGCCCCGCGCCACCACCTGTACAATCGGTAATTGCCCTACACTCCCAATCCCCTCTTTTTTTTTATCCAAGTCGCGCCTGCACGTCTACTCAAACAGGCAGTGAATAATTAAGACGCAGAAATGCAAGTTAGTCAGTCGAACATTCGGTGATGGGGACATGGGCTCTGCAGCCTCTTTCGGCAAGCAACCAATGAGGCTTAGCTGATCAAGAAGCAGAAGCGATCTCGTCATCCATCAGTAATCAGTCTAGACGTCTTCTTCCTTCCCCACACCCGCTCTGCTACCTGCAATACCGCGCCTTAGTCACTCATTGCAAATGTGCCATGATGCGCGCAGAAGAAATGGAGCTTCGGGATGATGCGCGAACTAGCTTTCCACCATTTGCTAACGGGATATAAACACGCAGACTGCGACAGACTCGGTTTTTCGTGATGTCAGACAACACGACGCCTGGTGAAGATTGGTCTTGTACAGCAGATTCCTCATATTCGACGGCTACAAAGGCTTTTACGGTACTTGTTGGCCTCGTAGCAATCACCCTGGCTTTCTCAAGTGCATTCCGCGCTTCTTTTTCTTCTGTCCTTACTAAGCCTGTCGCTCGCGCAATGTCGAGTGCTGCACCGGCTTCGATGAAGATCACGAAGCGCCCGTGGTCGCAACGCGGACATGCTGATCACGACTGGTTGTACACGTATCATACCTTTTCCTTTGCATCATACTATGATCCGCACCACGAGAGCTGGGGACCGCTCCGGGTCATCAACGAAGACAGGGTAAAAGCCGGTACAGGATTCGGTATGTACATACAAGCCCTTTAGACCTGCCTTCTGGTCATTGCCAACACAATGCAATAGGCAACCACAGCCACGCCGAGTTCCTCATCTTCAGCTACATTGTCAACGGCGTACTCGAGCACAAAGACAGCATGGGCAACCTCGAGAACCTCAAGCGCGGCGAGGTCCAATTTACCAGCGCCGGAACCGGTATCCGCCATTCAGAATACAACAGGAATCGCGACTCGGAAGTCCACTTCTTGCAGATTTGGGCCAAACCCAATAAGAGGGGTCTCAAGCCGCATTACGAGACGAAGCAGTATACCGACCAAGAGAAGACGGATAAGCTGGTTAGGATCATGGAATACACGGATCGATTGGGTGAGAGCAAGGACGCGATTGGTCTGCAGGCTGATCTTAGCATGGATGCGTCCATCCTGTCGCCTGGTAAGAAGGTAGAGCATGACATTGTTGCCACCGGGCCGAGGAAATTGTTCGCGCACGTTGTCATGGGTGGACGGGCGCAGCCAACGCAGGGCGGGGCGCAAATTCAGATTGGAGAGACGGTGCTGGGAGAGGGTGATGGCGCATATATTGACGGTGTGAGTGGGCCGGGTAAGATTGAGATTGAGAGTGTGGGTGACAAGCCGGCTGAGTTTCTGCTGTTCGATATGGGGACGGAAGATGCGTAGAGGAGGTAGACGTTGTGGTTTAGATTGCAAATTCATGAATTGATTGACAATGGTTGGCACTGGACGTTTCTGCTAACATCATTATCCACCAGGTATGAATACAAGGCCTGTGTGGAGAGACAAGCACAACTACTTTGATTCCCGCCATCAATGTTCCAGGTCATACGCGTCTCTCACAGGTCTATTCTTATATGACCATGTACGATCCCTCATCACCTCTCTTTTCTTTTTCTTTTCCTCTCCTTTCCACTGAATCCGTCATTATTACTATTATTATTATTATCATCATCATCGTCGTCGTCATCATCAACGGACCCCGAACGACTATATACCGAACTCGCTGCGTACCGTCCACCGGGCACCGTCACGTTTCCCTCAAACGCCGTATGCGGGCTTGTGCGCCCAGCTTGTTCTGGCTTGGGCTGGTTACAAGGCTGTTGAGGTGTAGGCGAGATTCGACGCCATTCGTGCTCTTCCATGGAACCAGGGGAGCCGTGGTTTCGGTTGTGCTGGTTGGACTTGCGGTGGTGCAGGGCCAGTAGCAGACGCATTGTAGTGGTGATTTGTAGGACGAGAAGGAGGATGAGGAGGGTTGTTAGGGTGATTAGGGCTGTGGTTTCGGGATCCATTGTAGTGATGGTGATGATGGGGAGGCGGTGGATGAGAGGAGGCGGGTGGGGGGTGAAGGTGAGGTGAGCTGGTTGACAGCGTGGTGGCAAACGCGTGTGCTTGGGGTTTTGGGGGAAAAAAGCTACTTCTTGAATTTAGTTGGTGAGTGTTTGTCAGGGGTGAAAATGGGGGGGCGTACAGCTATTTTGATACCAATGTCCGTTTGACAGTCTAAGAAAAACACATAAGAGATGAGCCAGGGGCACTTGCACGGAATTACCCTCAAAGTACAAGACTCTCGCCAAGGGTAGTTTTCCGCTTGCGGAACTACGAGAGAGTCTGAGATGATTGTATTACGATGCTATAGGCGAAAGCCTTGTCGAGGATAGGGAGCCCTGATTATTCACATGTATGAACATGCACAGAAAACGGACTCCTCCCAACGCTTCCGTTTCAAACAGTGGTTTGTCCCTACAGTCCAGCGTCATGCTTTTGACGGTAAACAACAATACTTTCTTCTAACGTTGTTGATACCAAAGTGTCGAATTCTGAACATCATCATCTTCCTCGCCTTCCTAGCCCCGCCAACGCATACGTATATTTCCCTTTCTTTTCGACATTGGAATTCTCCGAACACGAATCCCCTTCTTCATGGTGCTCGTACCGCGGCAAAACTGACATCTCGCTGTTGTTTCTTGTTGCCGCTCTAGATGGCCTTCGCGTATCCGTTTGGTCTTCTGTTGCTTCTAGGTCCGAGGACGAGTTGTGCGTCCTCTCTTTGAGCGGCAGAGTCGGGTCTGACTTGGTACGGATCCTGTAATGCGAACACGAGGTGCATTGGACGATGATATAGGCGGCGATAGCGATGCCGATGATTTTCAGCATGATGTAGAGGGGACTTGCGTTGTCCCAAGAAAATCGGCTCTCGTTTTTTGCATCTGCCCGTTCGTTGAACTCGTCGAAATTTAAATCTAACATGGTTTCGGGGTCTGAAATCTGAAACGATTGTGGAAAAGACGTGGAGAAGACGGAAGAGTCAGGAGGAATGATGGGAGATGCGGGAAGCGAAATTTTGTGTTGGGCTTGCTACTTTGCTGGCAAAGATGAGTTATAGCAAACGGAGGACGGAAGTTGAGTGCTTCGTTTACTTGCTGTGAGTACAAGGCCGGTTTGACAATCTGGGGCGTATACTTAGGACAGGATCTTATATTAGAGTCAGTACAATGGGTAGTTTAAGTGTATAGATATACATATACGAGAATAAAATCAAGAGTGCATTTTTGCTCTGAGACAGATTGCTCAAGGTTTGATGCTGAGAGGGTGATGTTCGCTTTCACAAATTTAGAAGAGTGAAATAGGACAACGCTGTGAAGGGCACTGCAAAGCGCTGGCAGTTTGCAAACGAGCACCACCGTCACATCCCGGCATTCCGCCAGCCAAAACCAAAATGAACTGCATCTTCAGAAGGATACTCACTCAACCTCCGCCGCATCTCTTTTTTATGGGGACTGCAACACATGATCGTGACGTTGCCCATCTTCATTGTAAGACATATCGCCCTGCAGCCCGAAAGGTCCCTCGTCAACCCTATCACCAATATTATCTGTAGAGTTGACTCTAGAGATGACCATGTCGAGGTAGAGGGAAATGTCTAAGAAGCCCAATATGAGCATCGCGCTGTAGTCCATAGCGCGATATGACGTTCGAGGAGGACCGGAACTCGGACCTGAAGAAGGAAAAAAAAATTGAATCGTTGTAAGAAGCTGAATCAAGCGGAGATGAATCAAGGGAATGTGCAATGGAGGAAAGTATAGTGGTTATAGAAAAAGACGGGAAGATGTTCACTACTAAGAGCCAGCGTTGGAAGGCGAACGGTGACCGAACGTTCGCCAGCCCGATGCATGCTTAGAGAACAGATACCATTACTGCTACAAGCGAGGAAGAAGCGCCGAAGAAGGCACAGTAGAGGCAGAGTTCCGACAACGACACAAAGGATAGCCGGGCGGTCCAAGACGCGGCTTCACCATCTGGTGGCTCGTAGTTTGTGACAGACTTTATAATGTGCATTGATGCCGTTTTCCTCCACATACGACCATAGGACATCGACAATAGCGCTTCCCGTTCGCTCAGCGGTACTCAAGCGGTGTACCGGCGGATTAGTAGTTAGGTGGGTGACCACTAGCGAATCCCCGCTGTTGTATGTTTTTGATGTTTTTGACGTCAAAACTGAGACTGGCTAAGGCGAGTGAGCGGATCTCTTTTTTCTTTCTCTCTCTTTTGTGCAATCGTATATGGTCAGGCGGTGGATGTCTCAAGAGAATTTCGTAAGCGAGGCTGCGGAACGTAGCCGTTGTGGGAGCAACGCTCCTCTTCGCGGCTCTGCAGAGCGTCCCTCAACACCAGATTGATCCACATGGCTAGAAGCTATGCGACGTGGGAAAATAATCTGGGAGTGACTATCGCGCTGAGCTATTGATGCCAGAAGTCCCTATGGCACGTCGGATTATTTTGGTCTAATTCCTGCCTGGGCCGTATTACTGACCCTGTGCAACCGTCATCCATGATTGTCAACCCAAGATCCTATCTATGATGCCATTAGCACTACCAGACGAACATGATGTTATCACAAACCTTGAAGGAGGATGACGAGGCTGACGCGTTGCTAGCGACCCAGCTAGAGCAGCAAGGAGTAACGATATTGAGCAGGGCAACGAGTATGTATTTTCTGGAGTAGGCGTATAGGATGGATTGCGATGTCATATCCTCAGTGCGCCGCCGCAGAAACTCTAAGTACACAGCATACGTCATTTCATGTTGTTGAAGTAGAAGAGTAATGGTTTAATCTCTATGGAGGTTCTGACTATATACTATTGACGCTAGTCCTATGTGGAAGGAATCACTGTTGTTGGTACTCTAACACACGTGACGCACCCACCTATAAGCACTACAGCTGCACGCAACCCTGTGCACCGGCACAGTATGGTCAAGTTGGAAAATCAATCGTTCCAATGGGGCAAATTCTTGTCAAACATACTTGCAAAAGACTGTCAGCGCATTATCTCGAGAAAAACTCATATCCCAACTCGCGGGAGACGTCTTGCATTCTGGTGGGTGAAGATGTTTTGCTTCAGGTCTCCCTCTAGGATGAAACCAATCGTCTGCGATGCGTCTGCTTCTTCTGCTAACCTCAAGATGTCGCACGTGATTTTGTCGTAGGCATACAACCATTCGCTTGCTTTGGTCCCGCGAATGTCTTCAGAGGTTTCCTAACAGAATTTCGATAAGAACGCAGCTCTTTTGGATAATGGCTGTGCGGGTTGGAGTGATATCCGCCTTATCCTCGCAGTTGAATTTTGCTCCCCGCAATACGAGCTCGTTAGCTACCTCCACTTGCTTACAGATTGTTGCAATAGGGAAGGCTGTCTGGCCATAATCATCTCGAATCTCGGCATAATAACCGGTCGCTAGTAAGACTTTACCATGAGCAATTCCCCATTCGCTACAAGATTATGTACTGTCGATTTGCCTTGTTTTGAAAGTACTTCCAATATCTCTTCATAGTCATTATAGGCAGCTGACCGAATTAAGGTATGCTTGTCTCCATCTGCAACCTGGATCTTCCGATAGGGTTCCCCTCCACCCGCCAGCAAGTGTCTCACAAGAGCTGTCTCCCCCTTTCGGACGGCATAACAAAACACATCTAAACACCCAAAGCCTTCGCAAGTGCCTCACCAACAGCCGTTGCGCTAGGAGGATTCTGCCCAGTAATCAACCTGCCCGAAACAACCACCTTCTCGCCCCAAGGCTCCGCCGCCTTGACAAACTTGCCTCCAGTCGCCTTGTTCAGCGCATCCTCGGGCAAAAACGGCACAGCCTTTGTCAGACCAACTTGCTCCTCCTCAGCATTCGTGAAAGCAGTAACCTCCTTGCCGGCAACAAGCAGACTGCCATCGCTCAGCTTAGCGTTGTAGAAGACGGCGGGCGCATGGCACACAGCCGAGACAATCTTGTCTGCCTCCCAGAACTCGCGGATCAGCTGCTGCGAGGTGGCGTCGTCGACGAGATCGAACATGGGGCCGTGGCCGCCGACGTAGAAGATGGCGTCAAAGTCCTTTGCCTTGCCGGTGAAGTCGCTGAGCTTCTGTGTTGTTTTCCAGACTTGCTCGTCGTTCTTGAGGAAGGCGACGGATACGTCGTCTTTGCTGGCTTCAATGGAGGCTGGATCGAGAGGCGCTTCACCGCCCTTGGGCGAGGCGATGGTGATGTTGGCTTTGTTGCGCAGGACATGGTATGGGTGGGCTAGCTCGGGGAGGTACCAGCCTGTGGGCTTGCCTGTGTCGCCAAGCTTGTTATGGGAGGTCAGGACGAAGAGGACATTGGGCTTGGACATGATGGGCAAAAGTGGGTGGGAGTATTTGTTTGTGTAATTTATTGCGTCCTGTGTAGAAGACAATGAGATGGTGATGTAGGATTGATGTCTGGGGATATTCCAAAGCGGGCTTTCTGACTTTTAAACCTCAACTTTTGTTCTGGAGAGTACCTTGGTGTGACGACATGCGGGGTAGCTTATGAGCTAGAAGGCCCGACTATGCAGGGCTGGAGGCTAGACCCGCAGAGAGACTGACGTTGTAAGACACCCGCTCATTCTTAGCTTAACGGTACCTTGGCTATCCCGCGTCGGTAACGGGTCAATCAAGGTACCGTTAAGTTACCTTGGCTACTATGCGGTCGTATCCTTGTTGCACCTTACAGTATGTTTATAAGGAGATATGTGAATAGATGTCTCATGCTCCTTTCAAGAGAACTCAAATAAACCCGTCAAGAAGATGATAGACCGTAGTCTGGGACTCTCACAAATAGGACGGGCATTGTAATACCTCCACAACACCATTTGCCCCTTGAAAACCCCCCAAAATCGGAGTTGACGCTCCATTTGGTCAAGTCTGTTGGGCCCACAGCCAACAAGTACTCTCGTCCGCTATTTTTCCTCTTTGCGCAACACGCGCTCTGATCAAGTCGGCCATATGCGGCAAGAAAAGGAAGCCTTGCCATATTGGATTCGATATTTTATCCTGGACTCATCCAAAGAAGCATTAGCATATCCCGAATAGGATTACCGGGCTGATAGTTGATCTCATCGCCCACTGATCTACGGTCGAAGATATTCGAAGGGCGTCTAGTGAATCTTGAATGCTCCCTCTATCGACCAGGCTACCGAGGCATCTATCAGCAGGAAACGCTAGCTTAATCGCAGCATCAAGACACTCCCTTGTAACTCTTGCTCAATCTGCAGATAAGCATTCCATATTGTGTCAATACGGATCTACTTCTAGTCGAAGAGTGGCACGCGTTTTGTTCATTGCATCTTGGTAAACATGCATATATAATCAACATTTTTCTACGTATTCTTCCTTGATATGGTAGTTCGAGAGTGTCGCGTAGTGTCGAATATTCTCCTGGTGTCTTCTCGCATGGCCAAAATAGCAGTTCGCATAGCGTCACTCTTCCCGGGGATCACCTGTAAGATCTTGTTCTGTTCATTCTGTCATTCGCACTCGACAATTTCACGCTGTGATCGTCTAGACAATGGTACTCCCATTGGAAAGCGGCACCTGTTTCTTCGGGGCTTCCAGGAGCGGCCATTGTGTCGAAGGATTGCGCACCGTCGTCTGGTTCGAATCCGTAGAGTGGATCTTCAGCGTAGGCTCTCGCTCGGGCTATTGGTAGTACTACGCTCTGTAGCCTGGGCACCTACATTGTCTGGAGCTTTATGGCGCAACTAGATTGCTGTATTGCGGTAACTCGGGATTCAAGGTTGGCACATCCTTGTAGTAGTCAGCATCCTCCCAGGGCTCCCCATTCTGCGCTTTGGTGAGAAAAGGTAGAAGACTGAGTAGGAGATGGAAGGAAACGACTGGACAGAATACACTGTCTATGCCCTGTCCTGTTGACTACTTGGTCGAGAATTTGAAGCGGTGAGCGGTACGGCACAATTATATCCAGTAAAATCGTTGTACGGAAGCTGTCGCGGCTAGTCACGTGCTGGAAGCCAGCGACATCAAGTACTAACTCAAATAAGAGCTATGTGCAAGCTAACATATGCACTTATATTTTTCCTATCCAGCGTCGACACTACCAAGAACAATCGTAGTTTGTGCCATGAATGATAGCGTACAATAGTCCAGATTAGACAGGGGACCGTCCCGCTAGCTGTGATAAGAATACCTCGGTATTGTGGCCGCAGCCCATGTATACTGAATCATCGCCATAGTCCGGATGAGGACCGAAGATCCACCCAAGAAACATTGATTGACACCACTCATGCGTGTTCGTCATCTCTTGTTCTTCCTCAAATATGCATTCCAATCCGCTTTCTCACCCTGAACATCAACTCCTGTAATACCGTCTCCTTCCCTCCAACCCCGCCACTTCTCTAAGCCAAAGAGATGACGCATCGTAGGCCGACCATGAGGACAGGACCACGGCTTATCCATACTGCCCATGTGGCGGACAATCTCCCTCATACGTGGTGGCTGAAGGGTCTTACCGATCATCACCGAACTCCTGCAAGCGCGGCTCGCGAGTAGCTTTCTGACTTTTGACGGTCGGGGTATGTGTGGCGATGTCGCAGTTGATGACGACGGCGGGTTATCCAAAATAAGGGCTAGAAGCTCTTCAAGGTCTGTAGGTGTGAACGTTACTTCTTTCGACATGGGTAACGAGGTCAGCTTGGCACGATGGCCCGCTTCATCGGCATCTGCTGTGTTCATCTCGACGACGAAGCCGTTAGCAGTAAGCGCGTGTTCATTTGCGAGAATGATTTCTTCTTCCACCGCTGTCAACTCGAGAGGATGTGGGTGGACGAGTCGCTGTGACACTAGTCTTGTTGTCGCGGTAAAGCGCTCGAAGTTGTACTTTTCGTCACTCGCATGTTGATCGATGATGAACAGGTCTAAAGTGGGTGAGGTGGAGGTTGGTGGTCGCACAGCAATGATGAAGCCTAGATTAAACTGCCCAATGATACGCATGTCATGGAAATCAGCCTTCGTTACCGTAAGACTGAGTCGTTCTTCTGGGTCTTCCCCATTGAACTGAGTACTAGTAGGAAGCGTTGCTGTCTGATCGATCTCTGCTGAAGACGCGTCGACGGCCGTTCGGATATCCTGCATGTGACGAGCGATCGACTCAACATCGGTTTCAATAACACGCTCAAGGTTGATGGTCCAATGTTTCTTTTGCGTGACCTTGAATAGCTTATTAGCACGTTTCAAGTTCATATCACTGGGTCGAGCCGCATTCTCTTCCGCTTCAGCAATGAGATAAGCAATTTTGGCTTCCTCTCTTGCTTTCTTTTCGGTGTCGTCCTCGTATGCCCCGTCTTCGCTTTCCACGTATTCTACTGGCGCTCGTTCGATGTCGGCGATAACTTCAGCATCTGAAGATTCCTCTGCATTTACCGTTGAATGAACTGGCGGAGCACTCGACGAGGCTGCTAGATCCTCGGTTTGTGGCTGTCCAAACGCCCGCATCGGGAAGCATTTGTGCGGAGATGGAGAGCGGACGCGTGTGTCGGACATGCTATTGTCCTGCATGACCTCTTCCTCCGACTCTCTTTCTTCGTCCGCGTCCTCGTCCTCGTCGCTACTCTCTAATTGAGTGCCCGGCGCTGAGAAGCCACTTAAACCCCGTTTGAACAGACTTCTCTTTGGTGTCTGGTTTAGGGGTTTGCCAGAAAGGGAAAACTTGGGTGTGTATATCCTGGCCCGCTTTGAGGCTACTGACTGATTGCCAGTGCCGATCGTAGAGACAGTTGTGGTGTCGCCCACAGTTATTGTGGCTTGCTGAATCGGGGTTCGCATAGGTCGCATACGGTCAAACGCGTTCTGAATGGTACTTTGTGACAACGGTTTTTGCGGTGTTTGTGTAATGACTGGGATTGGCTGTTCCGTTCCAATTTCATCTTGACGGGATTCACAAGGCATTGGCAATCGCGTTCGTTCTACCTGATGAGGGCTCTGAGATGCTACACGAGCGTTGAAGTCCTGAACAATCTGGGGCGGCTGCAAGTGCCTGGCTGAAGTATCGACCAAATCCTCCTCTGGTTCGAACAGTGGTGATTGAGAGCGTGGACGTTGCTCAACTATGCCATTCACAGAGGGGATGCTGCGTTGGCGTGTAATTGGGGCAGTAACGATTTCTTGCACCGTCCCATCATCTTCGAGAGTGTCTTTTTTAGGCTTAGGCATTGGTCGAGCTGTCCGGCCTTCAGAATCACGGCCAGCAAAGCGCTCAATAAGGCTGGCTTTTATGAAGCCAGAATGATGGGCCGTATCGGGCGTGACTCGTGTAGATGGTGCTTCACCTTTCCTCAGTGTCAGGGGGTTGTCTTTTTCAGATTCTTCAGACTCGCTTCGGTCGTCTTCCCGTGCAGAAGCTGTGCTCTCCCCAAGCCGCATCATAGGAGGCTTGAAAGCAGATGTAGATGTCTTCTTTCCCAAAAGCTGAGCCTGAGGTACACTTTGCTCGTGGCCTTCAAATAGCTCTAATAATGACTCTTTGAGGTTCTCGAGTAGCGCAGTCTGATCATGAAGCATAATAGTTCGCTTATCTGGACTCACGTTGACATCGTAGGCGTTTGTGTCGAGCTTAATGTCGGCGAAAACAAACGGCGATTGTGTGACGTTGTAGGATTTGTAGACCTCGTTGAACGCTTTGGCGACCTGAGGTAGATTGCAAGGCCGCGAATTTACGAAGAACATCTGCCTGTCCGGCGTTTGACGACCTTCACCTACAACAGGGCGGGATATGTGGCCCACTATTCTGACTCTGCCTGACGTCGAATCGTCTTCTTGTGTACTCCAACTCCTTGCGCTTTGTGTGGCACCTGGGCGATTAGAGGGATCCATGGCAAACTCGAGACTGAGAGGGATTAAGGCAGCGATAGTCTTGGCGCCGTACACATTGGAGATGTTGTCTCGCGTGCTTGGGTTCGCGTTGGTAGAGAAGGCGATGGTTTTCTTCCCTTTCGGTACCTGGTTGCTCGCCGAGAACTTGACACCCACGCTGATGCATGCATATGCGTTCAGCAGCTGCAGCACCTTGTTGTATTCCCGCTTGATGGTCTTCTCGAGCTCCCTTCGCCTTACAGGCAAGTTGTGGAACAGCCTCTCCACCACTACGGTCGTGCCTTGCTTGGCTGCGACGACCGAGGTCCCCTTGAGCTTTCCCGACTGCTCAAAGTCCAGCTTGGTACCCTTGGGCCCATCTGAGGCGCGGGTGGTGATGATGTGAAAGTTGGACAGCGCACATAGAGACGACAAGGCCTCGCCGCGGAAGCCAAATGTCTGCAGCGAGGTGAGGTCGTCGTAGGTAGCGAGCTTGCTCGTGTAATGCTTGAGTGCGATGGTCTCGTAGTCGTCGGGGGAGATTCCAGAGCCGTTGTCCTGGACTTCTATGGCGTCCAGGCCATTGTTCTTAAACCGCACCTCTGTCTCCCTGTCAATGACCTGCTGTCGTCTCCAATGCGTGGGGCGGGGACATGTACCTATGGCAGTGGCGCCTGCATCAATGCTGTTCTCCACGAGCTCCTTGCAGACAGACTGCAGATCAACGATGACCTGGCCCGACTGTATCTGATGCACCGAGCGGCCTTCTATGGCCTTGATTGTAGCCATATCAACCCATGCCGAAGTTGAGCCCTGGCGACATTTGGACGGGGCGAATGAGTGCAATCGGCGTGACTACGCGACGCGTTTCCACCGGACCAATGGGCGCACTGCGCTAAAAGTGGGGTTGCGTCGCCTGTGAGAGACACAGCTACCCTCTGTTCCAGGACTCCGAGCACCACCACGCCGGCAATGTCCCACACGCAATGGACAGTCTAGATGAGCTTCAGCAATTGCGAGCGCCTCTGCGTCGCTTGACGGTACAGTCGTATACCAGCCATGAGAAGTAAGTCTGCCCAAGTGACGCAGATTTCCACGAGACCAAGCATATCAAGCCTCGGTGCTATCTTGACCATGTTAGCGCAAAGTAGTTGCCGAATGAGCGCTCTGTTCTCTTTGCAGCACAATGCTTTCATGCACTTAGTGACACTATGTTTACCAAGATGAATCATCATTCTTACGCCGATGCGTACATCGCTGACGCGCCAGCAGACTCGCAAGACTGAAGCGCGAGCTTGCTCAACATGAGGAGGAAACCGGAGCCTTGGACCGTACCTGCAAGCCATATCTACTTTACTACGCAAGGAAGGACTGTCTTCAACTGGCCAATATGATGCATCGGAAGCTACCGGCCGAACTACGCGAACTGGTCTATGAATATCTCTGCGTCGAGCCAGATCGTCCTATACCCGTGGGACCTTACTACCATTTCCGGTCTTATGATCAGCCTCATCGTGATACGGTGGAACCATGGCCTGGTGGGATACATGACGTTACAGACTTTGCAGCTCCGGCCCGCGCAAACCACCCAAGAATAGTTGTCGGCCCTGATTCTTATGCCGCTCATGCCGTTGTCGACGGTGTACCCGAGGTGGACATGGAAGACGTGCCCGGAACAGTTGAGCTTTCTCAAAACTTGCAGCAGGACCCCTCGTCCCAGCCTTTTGCCAGCAGTGAGATACAGATAACTCCTGAGCTAGCTGAACGCGTCTCCAAGATGAGTCGTCTTGGAGACAATGAGCATGTGGTATTCGGTGATAACATCACCATACTCCCAGATGGACGGGTCAAAGAAACACATACTCACAAACCGCCTAGTGATATGGTTCTTCCAAGCAGCCACGTTCTAAACCCCAGATATGTCGGCCAGGCGGTGTCATATGAGATACAGAAAATGTACTACATGCGCAATACCTTTTCTGTGTGCACCGTCGAGCAAGCCATAGCTCGATTCTCGTGTGACCACTCCGGGCATCACATGCTCAGTGGTTCGTGTCGGGCAGTGCCCAGAGACCTGAAATTGGACCCGCCATTCTACCCCAGGGACCACGTGCGAAACCTGCAAGTTCGCGTCAAATGCGAACATTTTTGGGAACACAGGCCCAGGCATCCCACCAAGTATGAGGCGTACGCGTACGAGTTGCGATTCCTGCGTTTCGCCAAATCCAACATCGAGGGCCTTCGTGGATTCTTGCACAAACGCTCTGAATTTGGGATCAACGTGGAATTTGTGATTTTGACTTTGCTTCCAAGCTTTGATGATGATGAGCTTGCACGGGAAGCTGAATGCAATTTTGTCAATTTGCTACAAACCATCAGGAACACAGTCTACCGAATGATGCTCGACTGCGACAATATTTCAGTCAAAGTTGTGCACTATGACACCGGGCACTCGCCATTCCCACGAGATATTACAGGTGTCTTTAGTTTGACGAAACCGCAGTGGGAATTCGTAAGTATATAACAGTGTTGTTGAGGTTGTACTGCCCCGTCGTTTGCTGACTTCCACGCAGGAAAAGTCGGTCCATGGAAGAGATGACTGGACGTCTGACTTTTATCTCGCGACCCCAGGGCTAGACGGCGACAACGACAACGACAAAATGAGTTTTGGATACCGTGGTTCTGAGGTCACCCAGATGCTGCTTGAGCGATGGGGCATGGAATCGATATTAGATACTAGATCCAGGCGCCCTATCAAGGAAGGCAGATATTGGCCCAAGGCGCCCATGACCGAGTAGAATGGCACTCAGCTGCCATGGCTACGCCATTTCTGTTATCAGATCATTTGGCTATGAAGAATGTGCGCCTCCCCTGTCGTGCTAGTTTCTTGCTCCTTTCACCGTACCTGGATTCATAATATACCACAAAAGTAGCGTGATAGACATGCGACGTTGGAACTAGCGCTCCTTGCGACGACGGCGGTGCGGCTGAAGACGCCGATTGGTCGCGTGCCTGAAAATCAGGGTATTGTGGCGGTTGTAAGACACAGAGATGTAAGACAAATTACGCAGATTTGCGACAAGATACCGTTCAGGACTAGTCTCCGCAACGTTGCTGCAGCCATGCTGCAACACGCAGGCCTCGTATGATCGTATACTCTTGTCTACGATACGACAGCATTGTCCATTGGGGGGCTACTCGGCGCGCGCCCGGATGCGCTAAAGCCGAATGCCCTTTCGGCGACTTATGCGCTCTAGGTTTGGCGCGGCAGCAATGGGTGGGATTGACAGCGCTCCTTTTTGCAGTCTGCAGTGGCCACCACTCGCGCCAAGCCCTGCAATTAAACACTTAGAGACCCTCTTTTGGCCTTGTCCTCGGGCGGGAATTTAATACGGCCTTGATACACTCCCCTGGGCTCTCCTACGACCTGCTCCCCGCGACCTTCGCGCCTCTCTTCCTAGGTACCGAACCCCCAGCGCGGCGCGACCCTTCGCTATCAACATGGCGGTCAATGCGAGTTTTGTTTCGCCGACGGCGGACGCCAAAGTCTCCCAAGTAGTCCAGCAATTCGACACCAACGGCCTATTGTCCTCTATCTTTACCGGCTTCAACGTGTGGAAGCTCGCCCTAACGCTCATTGTAACGGCTGTCGCATACGACCAGTGTACGACTTGCATCCACTGAACACGCGCCCGACGCCGCTAACCTCCGCGCAGTCAAATACATCTGGAGCAAGGGCTCAATCGTTGGCCCCTCGTGGAAGATACCTTTCATTGGACCTTTTCTGGAGTCTGTCAACCCAGACTTCAAAAAGTACCACGAAAAATGGTCTTCAGGCCCTCTGAGCTGTGTCTCCGTCTTCCACAAGTGCGCTTCTTCCCGAGTCACCCCAGGCATTGCATATACTGACGTCCCCAACAGATTCGTTGTCATTGCCTCGACCCGTGACATGGCCCGCAAGATCTTCAACTCGCCTGCCTTCGTCAAGCCCTGCGTCGTCGATGTCGCATACAAACTCCTGCGCCCTGAGAACTGGGTCTTCCTCGATGGTCGCGCTCACGTCGACTACCGCAAGGGTCTCAACAGCTTGTTCACCCGTCAAGCGCTCGAGCAATACCTCCCAGGTCAAGAGGAGATCTACAACACCTACTTCAAGCGCTTCGTGCAGCTTTCACAGGTGGACAACAACGGCAAGCATATTCCGTGGATGCAGGAATTCCGTCTGATGATCACGGCTCTCAGCTGCCGAACCTTTGTCGGCCACTACTGCTCCGACGAGGCAGTGAAGAAGATTGCGGATGACTATTATTTGATCACCGCCGCACTGGAGCTGGTCAACTTTCCCATCATCATCCCCTTCACCAAGACCTGGTACGGCAAGAAGTGCGCCGACATGGTTCTGGACGAATTCTCCAAGTGTGCCGCCAAGAGCAAGGTCCGCATGGCTGCAGGCGGCAAGAAGGAGTGCATTCTTGACTTCTGGGTTGACAACATGATTCAGTCGGAAAAATACCGCAAGAGGACAGAAGCAGGCGAGAGGGTTGATGATTCCGAGAAGCCTGCTACCGTAATTCGCTGGTTCAGCGATCTTGAGATCTCCATGACTATCTTCACTTTCCTCTTCGCCTCGCAGGATGCCACCTCCTCTGCCGCCACATGGTTGTTCCAGATCATGGCCGACCGACCCGAGTACCTGGAAAAGATCCGTGAGGAGAACATCAAGGCTAGGAACGGTGATGTTCACGCTACTCTCTCGCTTGATGCCATTGAGAAGCTCCAATGGACTCGTGCTGTTGTCAAGGAGACTCTCCGCTACCGGCCCCCAGTCATCATGGTTCCCTACCTCGCTAAGAAGGACTTCCCTGTTACCCCCGAATACACAGTTCCCAAGGGCTCCATGGTCATTCCTACCACATACATGGCCCTTCACGATGCTGAGGCATACCCCAATCCTGACTCGTTCGAACCCGAACGCTGGATTACTGGTGACGCTGATCAGCAGACCAAGAACTGGCTCGTGTTTGGCACAGGCCCTCATTACTGTCTAGGTCAGACATACGCGCAAGCCAACCTCATGTTGATGATTGGCAAGGCAAGTATGCTGCTCGACTGGGACCACAAGGTCACCGACCAGAGTGAGGTGATTAAGGTTTTTGCCACAATTTTCCCTATGGTAAGTCATGGCGTCCTCTGGTTCTACACGGAGTCTTTGCTAACAGGATCCAGGATGACTGCCTTCTTACATTCAAGGACCGAACAGCGGCATAAATGGCCCTGTTCAACTACGTGATATGCATTCTGAGCGAGCTCTTGCATTTGTGTCCGTACGTTTTGGTGGGTGGGCAAAGGTTTCGATTTCAGTTCACTCAAGGCAGGGGTATATGTACCTCTGCGCTTGCCTCTTTAGACCTTAATGATTACGGCCCTTGGCGCTTCGTGAGAGGTGGCCCGTTGGCTTCATGAGTACAGTGTAAGCTGGGATGAATTAATACTTGGGAAGGACGGATCTACACAGGACAGTGGATAATGGAAATACGGAGGGGGAAGAAGGGCGACGACCGCTTTTCTAATTGCTACTATGAATTTGTATTGCTCTATTGATCTGTGCTCTCGTGCATGCCTTCCTCCCAGCTTGTCAAAGAGACCGAAGCTATGACCAACCAACTTTTGAGCGGCGGTTCACTCCACATGCCGATGCTTCTCTCTGATGCTCCACCACTCACTTCCTGCCGTCATTCCCAAGGCGCACGACCATTATCAACGCTGTGTTCTGGCCTGCGAGTCGGCTCTCAAGAACAAATCACCTGTACGAGCTTTGGGCAAGATCCGCCTACCGAGTTGCGGACCCAAGCTGCCACCACCAGCGCCGCATACAACAGCACCCGCTCTGCCTCGCAACAGCTACTACCGCCCTGCGCACCACTTCCCCGTAGAGACGTACCATGGCGCCCGCCGCCTCTCCCGCTGACCGCGAGCGCGAGCGCGAACGCGTAGGACCGCACCCCTCATACATTGAAATTGCAAAGCCATACATTCTGCAGTCGCGTATGCAAAAATGTCTATCAGATATAAACATGAGCGATGCAAAGGAGGACGCCGCTCGTTTGCAAGGCGTGGCATGGATTGATCAAGTACGACGGGCGCTGCAGCTGCCTATTCGCACCTTCAACACAGCCGTCATCTACTACCACAAATTCAGGCTGCTGCACGCAGACAACGAGTACAATTGGGGGGATGCAGCTGCGGCAGCACTTTTCACCGCCTGTAAGATCGAGGACACTTTGAAGAAGAGCAGGGAGATTTTGTGTGCGCATTGGAACCTCAAAGTCGGTCCTGGCGAAAGCCTAAGTAGCGATGACCCTGTTTGTCCGCCCCAATCCCAGCACGCCCAGCGCAGGTCCAATACTAAACATTGACACAGCGCTTCGAAAGCCACTCCAAGCTCATCATTGGGCTTGAACGTCTCATGCTCGAGAGCGCCGGCTTTGACTTTCGAAACCGATACCCGCAAAAGGTTATGGTCAAGCTTGCTCGGGCTCTAAGGTTTGACGCGAACGACGAGGCGAAAACCACTTGGAATCTGAGCATCGACTTATATAGAACCTTTGCGCCACTGAAACAATCCACGCCTACCCTGGCTATAGCCTGTCTGGAGCTGGCGGCGAGACTACATGGAAAGGACGCTACAAAGTTTGTAGACGCGGGTCCCGTTACATACAGCAAATGGGCTACTAGCCGGGCAGAGGTCATGGAAACGCTGCTCGATCTTCTGGATCTCTACACACATCACCGTAGCGCAACATCCGTCGGGCCTCAGTACACACTCGAGCACTTTATCAATATCCGCATCGGCCTGAACCAGGAAGCATCGGCAGCAAACATCCCTCGTTACTCGCAATACGCTTCCGAGTTGGTATCAGATGCGGAGGGTGCCAACAACGGTACAAAACCTCGCAACGGCATTGACCCCACAAGTCCACTTACACCAGCGACTCCAGTTACTCTGTCTCCTGGTGCCGACCAGGCGCCCAAATCTGCTATCGGAATCCGTGGCCAAAACGGCACAGTCAGGTTCATGCTGGATGCCGCTCGAGCCCACGATGAGCGTGCTCAAGTAGACAAGTTCCACAAGGCCGAAGAAGAGGAGTACGAAGTTGAGGTGCCGCATGATCCCAAAGCCGACGACCGGGAAAGGGATAGGGCAAGGGTTGGAAGAGTGCGTTGAGTGTGAAGATGAATTTTGCGTTTGACTTTGCTACCTGCTTTTGTTCTTGCTTGGGTATTTTAGGGAGGACGCTAAATGTTACCAATTAGGATGGTTCCCCCAGCACTGTCAGCAGTCGGCGTAGTATTCCTGGTCCTGTTAGCGATTACCAGACCAAGAAAGGCATGGATCATGCGGGAGGATATTGGGACATACATGGTCGCCGCTCCGAGGCATCACTGCAGGGTCAGCCTGCTACAGAATTTGAAGAGTCTCTTCGCCCACCGAGGAAGTCCTCCACCGACACAGTCTCTGGGAAGGCCGATATAGAAGGCAAATCGAGGAACGTCAACCCCAACGGAGATGGTATGACGAGTCCACTCGGTGGCCGGCACTTAGAGCGTGGAAGCGCACGTGGAAGAATGCGCGCACGAGGTCGTAGCACACGAAGCGACACAGGTGATGGTAGAGGTGGCTACTATCCGGCTCGAGGCTATGACGGTAGTATAGGCACTTCCTCAACTTTTTCCTCTACTCGACCCACGTACCAGATGGAAGCGATACTACAGACAAAAAATATGCGCCGTCCTGACCGCGCAGCACTTGCCTCATCAGTGCACGAACGATACTCCGAATCCCGAGCACGCAACTCCGACTTGCGTGGTGTACGCATAGACGCACGGGAGGGACAGCTTTAGGATGCGAGACTTATAGGAGAGGATGGCCACCAATGGGCGACAACTAGAAGTGACGCTGGCCGTGGTAGAAGCTGGGGACAGGGAAGAGGTAGAGGCGGTAGAAGTAGAGGTGGTGGTAGGGGTCGAAGCAGAGACCAGCCGTTCAGTGAGGCTGAGCAGAGGAAGTAGACGATTATTGAACCGGGATGAGGATGGTCATGGCTGCGGAGGCTGTTTTGGGGTCGGTAAAGGATCCTGCAAGCCATTTTACTGGGGTTGAGATGATGGTACGATTGTGCGTAGATACACTCATGAAACATCAAAGTACATTTTGCATCTAGTCCTAGAGTATAACAAGTCGCATCTCAAAAGTCTCTTGCGTTTCAGTTCAATGGGCGCATATTCCATCTAGGCCTGAATGGCCCTTGTGTTTGCCAGTCACGCGCAGTACTTCCAAAGGGCAGCGTCGGATATAACGGGGATAAGCTCGACGGGGCCTACTATCACTAGAACGTCTCAGGTGCCCGTAAGAGCCAATTTCAAAGCGTTTCTCTGCGCAAATTGACCGCGCCGAATCGTCATCGCCAATGTCACGCACTCATGTCCAATGGATGACACTCCAAAGGGCGGAGTAATACCAAAAATGTCCAGTCGGTTTCAGTGAACATGTAGCATGGCCAAAGGCGTTCTCCGCTTGCCGCAAAGCTGTTACTTCGAAGCGCTGCCGGCGAATCTGAAATTGTCCCGAGGTGATTGTCACAGTAGCGCGAAAAGAAGTCACTGAAAGATGACTCGACTCAAGGGCGCCGTAGTGCCTATAATGCTGAATTGAGATGAATGTGTTCACGACGTTGGGCGCTGCAAGTCCAAATGTAGCCTATGGATTTAGCAGTGACGATATTCTGTCCGATGATGCTCCACTTGCACTGCAGCGCTACCCAGTGACATGCATTGGGCTGCAGCATCGTAACTCCAAGTCGAGTGGCTTGCAGTACCAGTCAATTCAGGTGGAGTATCGCCCAATATCTTCCAAGGAAGAATCAAGGCCAAACATGGACGTTGGAAAAGGTATAGCCAAAGGGCGCTGCAGTTTACCTGCTTTGGGCGTTCAAGGTTACTTCGCGCCACCATGGTGGGCCGTGCTTTAGCGAGGAAAGCGCGACCGACCCCACCACTAGCCCTACTAAAAACCTTCGCTCCCCCTCGCAGCAGAACTCTCCTCACCCAGACGCACGCCCGCCTCTACGGCTTCTAATCAACCTCCCGTCTGTCTGACTCTGGTCGACTGCTTCGCCAGAGACTTCAGCTCCACCCGCGACCTATACATCGAATCCGCGCGCTCAAAGCGGGGTATTCGTAACTTCCCCACCACTGAATTTTCGTAGAAGAAGACAGTACCAACACCGCCAATATGGTCAAGTAAGTCGCCGCTGCCTCTTGCCGCGCTCTCCGGAGCTCAAGTGCTTTGTTTCTTGGGCGATCATGGCTAACAGCTTGACAGCTTCACGGTCGAGGAGGTACGTAGCGCGCACACACACGCCCCCGCATCGCACGACGATATTGGCATGACCATGTGTGGGATGGAAGACTGACTGCGCGGCTAGATCCGTGATCTCATGGACGACCCTAAGAACATTAGGAACATGTCCGTCATTGCTCACGGTAAGCACCCACCATCCAAGACCCCGCAATGCATAGCAGCACACATGGCTGACGTACCCCGCCCCAGTCGATCACGGAAAGTCCACCCTCACCGACTCGCTCGTCCAGCGTGCCGGTATTATCTCGGCCTCCAAGGCTGGTGAGGCTCGTTTCACCGATACACGAGCCGACGAGCAGGAGCGTGGTGTCACTATCAAGTCGACTGCCATCTCCCTGTACGCCACCCTCAAGGACGAGGAGGACCTCAAGGACATCCCCGTCCCCACCACCAAGAACGACTTCTTGATCAACTTGATCGACTCGCCCGGTCACGTTGACTTCTCATCTGAGGTCACTGCTGCTCTCCGTGTCACCGATGGTGCTCTCGTCGTCGTCGACACCATCGAGGGTGTCTGCGTCCAGACCGAGACTGTCCTCCGTCAGGCGCTCGGTGAGCGTATCAAGCCCGTCGTCATCATCAACAAGGTCGACCGTGCTCTCCTCGAGCTCCAGCTCTCCAAGGAAGACCTGTACCAGAACTTCTCTCGTGTCATTGAGTCCGTCAACGTCGTCATTGCCACTTACTTCGACAAGTCTCTCGGTGACGTCCAGGTCTACCCTGAGAAGGGTACCATCGCTTTCGGTTCCGGTCTCCACGGCTGGGCTTTCACCATCCGCCAGTTCGCCAACAGGTACGCCAAGAAGTTCGGTGTCGACAAGAACAAGATGATGGACCGTCTCTGGGTAAGTGCATCCAATTGAATTTGGCGGCGCCAAATACTAATCAAGCACAGGGTGACAACTACTTCAACCCCAAGACCAAGAAGTGGACCAAGGTTGGAACCCACGAGGGTAAGACCCTTGAGCGTTCTTTCAACCAGTTCATCTTGGACCCCATCTTCCGCATCTTCCAGTCTGTCATGAACTTCAAGAACGACGAGATCCCAACTCTCCTCGAGAAGCTCGAGATCAAGCTCACTTCCGACGAGAAGGACCTCGAAGGCAAGCAGCTCCTCAAGGTTGTCATGAGGAAGTTCCTTCCCGCTGCCGACGCTCTCCTTGAGATGATGATTCTCCACCTTCCTTCTCCCGTCACCGCGCAGAAGTACCGTATGGAGACTCTCTATGAGGGTCCCCACGACGATGTCAACGCCATCGGTATCCGGGACTGCGACCACAACGGTCCTCTCATGCTGTACGTCTCCAAGATGGTGCCCACTTCCGACAAGGGTCGTTTCTACGCTTTCGGTCGTGTCTTCTCTGGTACCGTCAAGTCCGGTCTCAAGGTCCGCATCCAGGGTCCCAACTACACTCCCGGAAAGAAGGACGACTTGTTCATCAAGGCTATCCAGCGTACCATTCTCATGATGGGTCGTTTCGTCGAGCCCATTGAGAACGTTCCCGCTGGTAACATTCTTGGTCTTGTCGGTGTTGACCAGTTCTTGCTCAAGTCTGGTACGCTCACCACCAACGAGACTGCCCACAACCTCAAGGTCATGAAGTTCTCCGTCTCTCCCGTTGTCCAGCGCTCCGTTGAGGTCAAGAACGCCCAGGATCTCCCCAAGCTTGTTGAGGGTCTTAAGCGTCTCTCCAAGTCTGACCCTTGCGTCCTGACCTACATCTCCCCATCCGGTGAGCACGTTGTTGCTGGTGCCGGTGAGCTTCACTTGGAGATTTGCTTGAAGGATCTCGAGGAGGACCACGCTGGTGTCCCTCTCCGTATCTCCGACCCCGTCGTCCAGTACCGTGAGACTGTCAACTCCACCTCCAGCATCACTGCTCTGTCCAAGTCGCCCAACAAGCACAACCGTCTCTACCTCACTGCTCAGCCTTTGGACGAGGCTGTCTCTCTGGCTATTGAGTCCGGAAAGATTGCTCCTCGTGACGATATCAAGGCTCGTGCCCGTATCCTCGCTGATGAGCACGGCTGGGATGTCACCGATGCCCGTAAGATTTGGTGCTTCGGTCCCGACACCACCGGTGCCAACTTGCTGGTTGACCAGACCAAGGCTGTTCAGTACTTGAGCGAAATCAAGGACTCTGTCGTCTCCGGTTTCCAGTGGGCCACCAAGGAAGGTCCCATTGCTGAGGAGCCCATGCGCTCCATCCGCTTCAACATCATGGATGTCACTCTCCACGCTGATGCTATTCACCGTGGTGGTGGCCAGATCATTCCTACCGCGCGTCGTGTCCTGTACGCCGCTACTCTCCTTGCCGAGCCTACTCTGCTCGAGCCCGTCTACCTTGTCGAGATCCAGGTTCCCGAGCAGGCCATGGGTGGTATCTACGGTGTCCTTACCCGAAGGAGAGGTCACGTTTTCGAGGAGAACCAGCGTGTCGGTACTCCTCTCTTCAACGTCAAGGCCTACCTTCCCGTCAACGAGTCGTTCGGTTTCACCGCCGATCTCCGTGCCGCCACCGGTGGACAGGCTTTCCCTCAACAAGTCTTTGACCATTGGCAACATCTCCAGGGTGGCTCGCCACTTGATCCCTCTACCTTGGTTGGTAAGATTGTCTTCGACATGCGCAAGCGCAAGGGTATCAAGACTGAGGTGCCCGATGTCTCCAACGTGAGTTTTCCCGTGATTCAGCTAAGCGAAACAAGAGCTAACATGGCACGCAGTACTACGACAAGCTATAAAGGAAAGCTATCAAAAGCATTAGATTTCCTTTCGTCGCGATTCTGGGTCATCCCGCAGTCATGGGCAAGCTCGTGGCCGCTGGTCGATGTATGACGCAAAAGGCTCTCTCGTAAGAGCAACCAGAGCTAGTAAATGTCGGTCCGGGCGGTTAGCCCATTTCGGTCAGGTTTTTGGAGGTTTGCACGAAAGATACGGATGACGACCCATTTCCTTGTTGTTCTCAGTGTAATATAGTTGGAGAAAACCAAGCTATATCGCACATTACTCTATCTTGGATGCTACTTGCGTACTGGGGACTGTGATGCTACTCTACTTGATGGTGAATGTGGTGGGGCAAGTCTGTCATGTGCTCACGAGTCACCGAAGCTATGACCCTGCGTCGCGCTAAGAGCAACGCGAATTACGTGCGTCTGGCTCGACTTTGGTCCTGCCAGACCCGCTTTCAGCGCAGTGCTACAGCTCCTTCATTCACGTCAAGTCAACCACACGACTGTGGCGGAGAGCGGCCATTGGTGGCACGATTCAAGATGCTGCTCCAAGAAAAGGATCAGGCCGTCTTCAAGGGTTGGCTGCTGCCGAAGCTCGAGAGCATGTAAGTGGGAGCTGGTTGTCGCTGTCGCGAAATCTCTCACAGCGCACCTCGACTGACACAAAGCGCAGTTCTGATGCCGAAGCTGGAGTCCTCGCTGATTATGTCGCCGCGCTTGTCACCGTCGACGAGACTGAAGCGAGCATTCGGCGCAACTGCATTGAGTCGCTGGCGGATTTCCTGGGGAAAGATGGTAGGCATCAGTCTGGCGACGCACAACAACTGTAGCTAAGCGCTAATAGACACCGAACCATTCGTCAACGACGTCATCGCAGCGCTGAAGGGAAAGACATATCTCCCCGATGCGAAGCCACCGCTGTCTCAAGCCTCACAATCTGCACCCATACAATCTATTGTTGGCAGCGCAAATTTCGAATACGAGCCTCATCCCTCGAATGCCCCGATCGATGCGCCAAAAGGTCCTGCAGCGACTAGATACTCGAACACGTCGCGCCGCCTACCCGACCGACCGACCGCGCAAGGCGTACAGCAGGATGCATCCAATCAATCGAGGAAGCGCAAGGTTCTGGAAAGAGAAAACAGCCAGTCGCAAGAGATGCAAGATCCGCACTACAGCCGCAATGGAGGTGGTAACAATAGGCCGTTGAAGCAAGCAGCGCGTAGGGGCGGTAGGAACGCAAGACCTGGAGACACGCAGTCGCAGAATGCCTACTACGCCTTCAACGATATGCCAAACTTCGCAAACCTTCCGCCGCCCCCACCAGGGCCTCTGCCGTTTGATCCATCAGACCCGGCCGCTTTCCTTGCAATGGCTGCAGCTTTTGGTGCGAACCTACCTGGCATGCCGTCCTTGCCTAATGCGCGCGGGACTGGCTCCAACCAGCGGGGCCACAAGACGAAGTGTACCGACTACTTTGAGAAAGGGGTTTGTGCCATGGGCAACTTTTGTCCCTTTGAACACAGCGACGCTGCCATTGCTGTCCCGGCCGATCAAGTCCCCGAGTACGACCCGGAACAGTCTCTTCCTGCTGCACAGCCTCACAGGGGTGTCAAAAAGACGTCCGCTTCGCACGATACAGCTCGTACCCAGGGTGGTAAACAACGCGCGCCATTCTCCAAGCCAGGCTCCTCACACGACCGGTCCAATACCACGCTCGTCGTCGAACAGATTCCCTCGGAGAACTTGAATGAGGACGACATACGGAAATGCTTCTCGGAATTTGGCAATGTCATCGAAGTGGACATGCACGCTGAGCGGCGGCTGGCGGTAGTCAAGTTCACCGACCGATCAGCTGCCAACCGAGCATATAATAGCCCCAAGGCCATCTTCGAAAATCGATTCGTCAAAGTATATTGGTACTGGTCGGACCCACTTGAGGATGACGGCATTGGAATGGACGATCACGAGGAGGAGAAGCTCGACTTGGAGGCCATTGCGATTAAACAAGCAGAAGCACAAAAGGTGTTTGAGGAACGTCGCCGAAAGGATCAAGAAGCAGCTGCCAGAGCCGCCGAGATTGAGAGACAACTCAAAGAAAAGAATGAAGAGATAGACAGTATAAAACGGCAACTTGCAGAGCTGTCTGGCGAACAGGCGGACGAGTTTTCGCAGACACTGGAGACGCTTCAGGCTGAAGCCGCCGAGCTTTTCGATCAGCATGATCCCAACGATCCGTCAAGTAGTGGCCGTGGCCGGGGTGCTCTCCGTGGAGGTTATCGAGGCCGTGGATTTGCTCCCTACCCTCCCCATGGCAGAGGCTTCACGCCCTATGGTGGCGCCTACCGTGGTCGTGGACGTGATTTCTTTCCTCCTCCCTTTGCAGGTCGTAGCGCCGTGAAAAGACTCGACAACCGACCTAGACGATTGGCTGTCGCGGGCATTGAAGCCGATAGTCGTCGAGACGAGGCATTGCGACAATATCTTTTGGTAAGCGGAACTTGCATCTACTATATTCTATCTTTTGCTAACTACCCCCTCCTCCACAGAACATACCCGATTGTACAACCATCGAGCGCCACCCGGAGCATACCAACACCCTCATCCTGACTTTCAAACAACGCTACCAAGCAGACATGTTCCTCGATCAGTCCCACAATATCCCTGATGTCGGCAAACTTGATCTCGCTTGGGTTCCCAATGACGCTTTTGGTGGCCTCGAGTCTTCTGCTACTACCACTACAGATGCTGCGGCTGGTGCTGCTTCCGCTAGCGTTGAAGATGACGACAACGACGACGAGGCCAACTCCGCTACTATTGGTGAGCCGGATATCAAGGTTGAAGAAGACGAGGGTCAGCTGGGTGGGGTTGCAGAAGCGGATATGGACGTTGCTGACGATGTGGATCATTGGCTTTGATGTAACTTCTACCCTCCTCCTCGTTTTATGTTTGCGTGATGTGCCGCCACCACAGCCTCTCCGTCTTTTGTTCTGCTTTGTTTTGCATTCAGCGAGGCGTTTCTCTTTGGGACTGGGATTATGAGCGTGGGACATGCCCTGGTGTCGCAAGGCGATGAGGGTGTAATGGGAATGAAATGGTATGACATGGCAGACGTAGCGGTTTGGTGAAAGCCAGATGGTTAGTGTTGCGAAGCAGGCAGGAATCTTTTGGGGCTCCGGCCAACGGCATGCATCTTGTGGAAATTGTGACCCCCCCCCCGTTCCATGTTTGAATTTCCACAACACAACATGAGCGTAGCAACAATGGGCTTCTTGCGTGACAAACAAAACTGTCCAGACGTTGCTGTTTTGGAATCTCTTCAGTGAAGCTCACACGTGCCTGTGGAGGTGTCTCTTTATATTAACTGCATTCCCATCAAACACTCAGCCCTCCCCCTTTTCCCTTCTTTCCAAAACAAATGGTCCCGTCGTCTTTGATGTACAGTGTTACCATCTTCTTGGAAGCGAAATTCACTTTTCCCCTTGCTACACTGATGAAAAGAATAAAAATAACAATGATTAAAGTGGACGCTATATCTTCTTCTTCTTCTTCTTCTTCTTCTTCTTCTTCTTCTTCTCCAGCCCCCACGGTAGACACGCAGATGGATGCTTCAACCAAGCGAAAAGCCACAGCACGATGCCCACGCGCATCAAAGCATAGCATCCTTGGTCTTGACCTGGTCGCCCAGCACATCGGCCAACCAGCCCACACGATCCTTGACAAACATCTCGTGCGTAGGCTTCAGCCTCGTCTCGACAAGACTAAAGTCGTCGACGGTGCCCAGGCGCAGGATGCTGCAGCCCGGGAACGCAGCGCCAACACGATACATGAGGGTACCGCACGTGCAGCAAAAGTGGTTCGTCATGGCGTGGCCCGACGCAACCGTGTCGGACTGCGAAAAGCTTTTTAGGTTCTGCCGCCCCCGGACATGGTGCAGGTACTCGTCGCGCACGCTAAAGTTGGCGGAAAACATGCTTGCGGTGATTTTGCGGCAGTCGGCGCAGTTGCAGACAAAGCTTGAGACGAGACCTGGTGCTTGGGTCGGGAAGACCAGTTGCACGGCGCCGCAGAAACATGTCGCTGTGGCGTTGGTGGCCGTTGAGTAGCCGTCTTGTGCGAGGCCGGCGCGCGGGAAGTATGGTTTCGATTTGTCTGCGTTGCGAACTGATGATGCTATTGCATTGATCCTTGTCGTCGTCGCGGCCGTGGAACCCGTCGTCCATTTTTCTGGTGCTGTTGTTGCTGTTGTTGCTGCTGCTGGAATACCAGATGGTACTGTAGTGAAAACACCCGTTCTTGGGTTTGTTGATCCGGGATCCAGGGTCGATTCGTAAGTACTGGTGGGAGGAGGAGGAGGAGGATTGGAATTAGTAGCAGTAGTACTAGTGCTGGTAGTACCGGGACTCGAAAACACCAACGGTGTAGTCGGTCTGTTTACGGTCATCCAAGTGGGTTTTCCCGGAGCGCGAAAATAAGCTGCAGAGATAGGAGATGTTTCAGGCGCCGAGGTATGCGTGATGGAGTCTCTTGCTTTAGTGAGATTGTGGTGGTGCCATGGCGGGGGTGCAAGGACAATGTCTGGGGAGGGTGGGGTGGTGGTGGTTGTGCTTGACAACGATGATGTTGGACTTTTTCCCTTGTTGTTATTCCTGTTGCTTTTGCTCTTGCTCGTGTTGACGGCCATGCCGTTGTTGGTGGTGCGGGTTGAGAGGGATGGCGACGAGGCCGAGGGACTCTTTCCCTTGTTTTGGCTGTTGTGGTGCGCTGATAGTGGCAACGACGAGTGCGATAGGCTTTTCCTTTCATTGCCTGATGTTGGTGCTGATGCTGATGCTGATGCTGACGCTGACGCTGATGAAGACGGTGGTGTTGGCCTGGTGTCGCGATCTGGGATGATGAGATCGGGATTCAGTCGCTGAGCTACATGCTTCACGCTCGCGGACAAATTGAACTTCATGATTCCCTGTTGCACACCACGTATACAACACCCTTTCTGTGCGAGTGTCTCGTCACCCTCTCACCTTCTCTTTGCCTCTCGCTCTCGCTCTCGCTCACCCTCTCTTTCCCTCGTTGACGCGTCACAGCCGCGAAAACAGCAGGCTCCGTACTAGAAAAGGTGAGCACAAAGGTCGCGTCGTTGATCTGTTGTTTTGACTTGGGAGCTGAGTTGACAGGACGCGACGCCGCAGCAATAACGGCGTTGTGGCCCGTACTGTACCCTATTCAAAAACCATGGGAAAAAGAGCTCGTGCTCTTCCTTGTTGAGAGGGCCAAGTCTATGGTTATCATTTCGTCATTGATATCGATTGGTATGTTATTTTTCGGCTTTCATCTTTCCGCCGGCTTCACATGTTCATCTTCTTTGTCTTCCATTTTATCCGTTGCATACATTCTCGAGATGGAATGCAGCGATCCTAGTTGGCATGCATTGATCTATAGTAGGCAGAGCTTAATACGGTTCGCAGATTGGGGAACCATTGTTTGAGGGTGACAGGTACGCACGCGATCTAGACAGCGCATGTTGTTGATTCTGGGTGGGGGGCGTTTAGCGGCGTTTACGGATGCGGGGATCCATGGTAAGTTTCCGTCCGTTTTCACGTGACGGCAAAGTTCATGTGCAATCTCCGTCTACAAGTACACGGAGTTTGATGAAGCTCGAAAGAGCCGTCATTCAATGAGAAGAGGTGTTGAAGGAGCCAACCTGGCCTATATTGACCATTATGTGCACATGATTGCGAATTGTCAACGCTTCCGCCTCAACACGCCCTCCATCAAATTAACATCATCCACCGTGCCCAGCCTACACACCAGTGCATCAGGCAGCAATATGATGGAGTCCATGTCCGACTCTCCATGATTTTCTCTCTTGGTGTTGTTCCTTGACTCTGTTGACTCCACAGTCTCTCCACTCACGTCGTAGTGCAGAGTTGATATCTATGTGAGCCCCCGGACCAAAACGCATGGACCATTTCTCACTTGGCTGGTGGTGAAGAAAACCCGATACAGGCCCGGTCATATGATTGCTGGAGCTTTCGTCGGTGGTATCGAAATGTCCAAGAAATCATTATTACGCAGATAGAGCGGATCGCGAAAGTCGTAGCATTTCAATCTGTTAAGAATGTTTCATGCAAGGAGAAACTTGACCCATCGCTGCGTCCATTCCATGGGCTCAACTCACAGCTTACTAGCCTTCCCCCCATCAAGCGTAACAACCAGTTTCCCAAACTGCGTCGCACTCTTCATATCCTCAAAGAGGGTATCAATCTTTTCGACGTCCAAGCCATGCACACTGCGACTAACAACAGGCTTCATTTTGGTTTCGCGCACAAAGTGAACCATATCGGCGAATTCCTTGCGTGACCCCATGGTAGAGCCGCGGACTTCGATATTGCGCAGCACGGCGGACATGAGAAAGTCCATTTTGGGAGAGATGGTCATGCCGTAGATGGAGATGACGCCTCCGGCCTGGGAAGGAAATGAGTCCATCGATGAGCCAGAAGAAGAGGAAGAAGGGGTATCACGAACCTTGAGTATCTTACTCCCAACCTTGACCACATCGCCTCCCGCCCCATCAACAATAGCATCAAGATACTTTCTCCCCTCGGGCAACATAGCCACCAACTTCGCATCCCACCCCTTCTCCTTATAAATCACACCGCCCTTGGCACCCAATTTAACCGCCTTATCAATCTTGTTCTGATCCCCACTCGTGACATACACATTACAGCCCTGCGCCACAGCAAAAGCCAGCACCATAAGCGCGACACCACCCCCAATCCCAGTGACTAGGATATTGCGGCCAGCCACCGCATTCCCGCTTTTAACACGGAACGCGCGCCACGCCGTCAGTCCCGTGAGCGGCAGCGCAGCCGCTTCCTCGTCACTTAGATGGTCTGGGCATTCTTCTAGTTCGCCGGCGTCGAGCGCACACATGTCTTGTAATGTGCCTATGGGGTTACTCTTTGTTCCACCCATGATGGAATATCCCTTGGGATGCTCTGGGCCGTCTGCGTCGTCTTTCCATCCCGTGCCCGGGTTCAGCAGTACGCGCTTGTTGAGCCAGGATTTCGCGGCCGGTGAGCTGCCACAGGAGGTTACGATGCCGACGCCGTCAGCAAGGAGAGGGACGCCGAAGGTTGTGCCTGGATAGAGGTGTTGGCGGATGAAGAGGTCGCGGTGGTTTAGCGCGGCTGCTGTGAGGGTTATGATGGCCTAGAAAGCGGGCATGGTTAGTTGGCGGATGCCGGGATTGGAATGGGTTGGGCGGTGAGCATACCTCGTTATCTTTTGGTTTAGGCTCCGGGATTGTGATCTTCTCCAGTGGGTAGTAGACTTGTCCTGGCTTTCCTTCGACTTTCTTTATCACGATGGCGGAAGGCATGGTTGCTGGTAGTTGATTGATGGGGGGTTGACGCGATCGTCTTGTCTTGCTGAGATGAGGTGCCAGTTCTTTCCAAAAAAAAAAAAGGGAGTGAGAAACGAATTGATTATATATATATATGCAGAGCTCACAAGGTTTCGTGGGTTAGAAATACAAGAGATACGCGTAGCAGAGAGCTGGGGTGGTCGGCCGAGTACTTCGTGCAGGTTGCGCTCGGATGCGAATGACGAAAGACTGTCGTCTGAACCGAGGTCGCGTTCGCACGGAGACAAGGATCCTAACAAGAAATGCGGGGGAAACATGTGTGCGGAGTTTGCTCGGACTTGGGGAAAGCCCCACACTGCTTATGGCTGGACAAGCACTTCACCTGCATACACAGAGAGATGAGACCAGCATTTCTTGAATGGCAGGGTAGAAATTATTGGTCAACCATCTATTAGTGTGGTAGCTTTTTTCTTTTCTCCAAAGCATGACCTGTTTCAAGGCCTCCACCTAAACGACGGATGACGCCAGTCAAGATCCTCAATCTCTTCATGCGACTTGCCCGCCAACTCAGAATCTACATCAATACCTTTACGTTTCTTGTTGCTCCAGTTCATCCAGAGCAGAAGCAGAATACTACAGATGAGAATCATGCTACTAGTAGCCAGATTAAGCCCGTTACCGATAGGGAAATTGGGGCCGTCGTTGGGCAGGAAACTCCACGTGGAGATGAGTCCACCTACATTTCCAAACATGACGACGGTGCCTGAGAAGACATGCAGAGTTAGTTGTTTTTCCTGCATCCGTGTATACAGATTGGGATGGGTAAAACTTACCGATTGCAGACGCTCTCGCCGTGTCGGATACTACATTGGCCGACCCCTGCGCATTGCACAACGCGCCGAAAGAAAAAGCTCCCGAGGCGATCAAAAAAGTGGCGCCGTAACGTACTTGCGCGTTGGTGCTCGCCAAGAACATGATGTAACCAACCATGATGAGTGGTGCGCCTAGGATGAAGAAGATTGTGCGTTTGTCGAAGCGCCAGCTGAGAAAGGGTAAAAGGACGGTGAAAAAGGCACCCACGACGTATGGCGGGACTGTGTGCAGCTGCTGCGAGACCACCGAGTCCTCGGGGTATATAGTGCGGACGATAGTCGGAGCAAAGAAAGCCAAGCCTTGCACGGTGATGTTGTCGAGCAGGAAGATGAACGATGTGGTCAGCACCACAGGATTGAAGATGCCACGAAGCGTCTTCTTCTTGTCCAATTTATCCAGGACCTCATTCTGGCCCACACGCTCAGACTTGACACGAGCAATGGCCAAATCCTTCTCTTCTTGCGTCAGCCAGCGAGCCGTTTCGGGACGATCGGTAAGCGTGAAGAAGGAGATGAGCGCAAGGCCGCAGGTGATGATGCCCTCGATCCCGAATATCATTCTCCACCGCGTGAGCGAACCGAACGAGTCCAGGGTGAGAATTGCAGATGCAAGAAGTCCGCCAAAAGCGCCTGCTAGAGGTGCCATGACGATGTAGAGCGATAGTCTGAACGCGAGCTCTGACCGTCGGTACCATCGTGACATGTAGTATGCGATACCCGGAAGCATTCCAGCTTCAAAGATACCCAGAAGAAACCGGACACCAGAGACTGCGGCTTTGTTCTGGACAAAAGCCGTTCCTATCGAGGCAATGCCAAAGCACAGTGAGATAATGGGGATAACTACAGCAAACTGATTAGCAACTTTACCTCATCGTTGCTTCTTTGGAAGGGTGGGTATATACGCACACCAACCAGGCCCAATCCATTTACAGCACATGTTGGACGGAATCTCAAAAATAATGTAGCTGATGTAGAAGACGGATAATATGGCATTGTAGTCGTATCCCGTGAGATTGAGATCGGTTTCCAGTCCAGCGAGACGTGCATTTCCTATGTTGGCGCGGTCGATAAAGCAGAATAGGTAGAGGAGGGCGACGGTGGGGATGATGTACAAGTCAATCTTGAGTCGTAGGCGTGACTCGGCTTTCTTGTCAAACTGCATCAGCGCGTGGCCGTAACTAAACCACTTCAGGTCAGAAAATTTAATGCACTTCAGATACGTTTGGAAAAAAGTCACCTACACGTCTGTCGCAGCGTGGCCATGGCCCGCCATTTGATGTGCATCATCAGGCTTGAGGTCTTCATGCTGGCTGAGCGTGTACTTTTCAGCCGAGTAATCAGCATGGGGAGAAGGCGCCATCGTCTCAAGCAAGCAAGCTCAACAAAGAAGGCAAAGTAAAAGAAAAAAGAAAAAAGAGTATAAATGCGATATTCACAACGAACAAAAAGGCAGGTCGTAACGCCGCACCATTACTTTATACCTGACAAGCTTACTACACACCCCCTTACCCCAGAATAGCCCATCCTTCCCTCTCCGCCCCGATAGCGACTGGGCCTGTCCAATCTGTCCCCGTCACCCCTCGCCTCCCTCGTTCAAGCGGGTGTGCGCCAAGTGCAGTGGCTGCCGTGACTAGCCTGTACGAGGTGAAGTGCATCGTGCACGGGCGCAAAAGGATCCACTCGGCGTTCAGGCGGCTCGACCCCAGACCCGCCTAATGATCGGCTACTTCTGTCCAACAGCCGTCAACAGTTGCTGAAATGCCGTCGGATGGTAGTGTCGGTATTCACGTTAGCAGCCGTGTCCAGCTCGTTGTTGCAGAAAGGTTGTCAAGGCGCAGGCAGGGATAATGATTAGTCTTTACCCCGCGACGCCACGCTGCTTGGCACCTGGGCACCTGGAGCAAGGCAATCTAGGTCGGGATGCGTTTTGTTGCGATGCGACGAGACGCGTGGGTCAATTGCTTCCGTAGCAGGGCCAGGCCAAGAGCGTAGGCTTGGCGGAAGGCTTGTTGGGAAAGCCTTCATCCATTCAGTTGGAATGCTAGTCTATCGACGTGGTTTTGCGTAGGTATCAATCAGTTGGAACCCATTGCAGAGCAAATATGTCGTGTGGTTTGAATGTGTTGTCCGTGTGTATCTTGCCTCAGCGCAATAGTAGCATCGAGGCGTTTGAACTACCTTCCAAGGAACGAGGCAGTAGAGCATCCGTAACGCTTGTTGAGAGATACCGAGGTATTGGAAATCAACGCATTGTCAGTGCCGCCCTTCTCCGGGATGAGAGCACGGCATATATACGCAAGGCTGGCTGACCTTTTATATACTTGCACTAGTATAGCCGACTGACCTCTTCCCAGTCATACGCACTCAACGTCAAATGAGAGGTGAAGTCCCACGTCAAAATAGGGGTCGCGCCTTGGTCTCATGTGGTCGATGTCGCATACCAAGGTCATGATTTCAACACCAAAATGTTTCAATTTGTAGATATACCGTTGCAGACTTTGCAGCATGTTCACAAGATGACACTTCTTCTCTTCCACATAGATGAGGCTTTGGCATGGGCGAGTCTTGATAAGTTGTTCTCTTTGTGGCAGATGACCTCTTTGTGGGGACTGATGACGTTGAGCTTTTCCATCGACGTCGCCCTGTCAAGAGTACGTAGACAGGATGAGGGTGCAGTCCTGGAACGTAAGTTTAGTGAGAAGAAGTTGAAAGGTAATCTTTAACTAAGTTCCGGGGCCTCACTGGTGCCTTGCGGCGGCGAGGTAATGGAACGAAGCACTGCATGCAATGAATCGAGGTCGTAAACAAATCGAACAACATACATCTCTCCATCAACGTACGTCATTGCAATTCGACGACGACCATCAACAAGGTCTCAATAAAATAAAATAAAAAGGCCCAGCGACTTTACCCATGCTCGAAAAAAAATCTACTCTGCAGGAACAGATGCACCCTCAGCACCATCCTGTGCCGCTCTCTTCCTCAACTCCTGAACCGCGCCTTGAGCCCTCTCCCAAGCCTGCATCTCCGGCATAACTTCATCCTTACCCACGTTCAGCATGACCCTCGTCAACGCATGGAACCCCGTCTCTTCATTTTCCATCTCTACAAAATTGCCGCGGTCGCTATGCACCAACTCACCATGACGCTTTTGGTCTGCCATGAGTAGAATGACGGAACGAGCGACAACGTCGGGGGATTGGTAGTTGCCTTCGCCGAGCGCAGCAACGACTTCGTGGGGGATAATGCGCGTGTCTGTCCATGACGGCGCGACGGAATTTATGCGGATGGGGATATTCGGATAGAGTTGTGGGTAGAGAGCACGCATTAGCCCTAATACGCCGTGTTTGGTAGTCGCTTCAAACCTGTTAGTTTGAGCAAAGAGACAGACTTGTGTGACTCACTGTAGTCCGTGGCGGAAAAACGGGCAAAGCTTGATGCTGATGCTGTAATGACAATGCTGCCACCACTGGGGTCCTTTCTGAGGTGGTATATGGCTAGTTTGACCGTGTATATTACGCCGATGAGATTCACGTTGATGGTGTCTAGCTTAGGTGGCAGTGGGTCGCCGTTCTCATCGACTTTGTCTTCCAGCAGCGACGTTGACAGCCCAATGCCTGCGTTTGCGAAGACATGGTCAATCTTGCCATATTTTCGCTCTGCAGCTTTGAACATGTTGAGTTGGTCCTCCCAAGAGGCGACGTTGACTTTGAGGAAAGGAACAGAAGACGCCTCGAGTTCTGGGAGAGGATTAACATCGCTCGCAAATACTTTGCCGCCATGCTGAATCACTCTTCGTAGTGTTGCGAGACCTATGCCTGAAGAAGCGCCTGATGTATGTAAGCAGCGGAGAGAGGACTTTGTCGTATCTATATCCTACCAGTGATGACGACTACTTGGCCCTTGATTCTGTCAAGGTCGCTATCTGGAATAGTGAAGCTTGTCATTTTGCTGAATCGGTCAGGTGCACTGAATGGGATGGCCTTGTTCTGACAGGAAACGATGAGAGGAAAATGAATAAATACTCAGGGTCGGGCTGGAGTTGCTATAATGGCGAAATAACCGGAGAGTCGGCCGAAGAGACGTCAACGCACACTATGAGCTTCCGAGAGCATCAGGTACCCCGCATTCATGTACAACGCTGCTAGATGACCGAGTTATTCGGAAAGCCGTGTCACCGCAACCGAGGAGTACAGGGACGATAGACATGGGATTATGCCTGTTCTGGCAAGCTCTCTCCTACGTATAGCTTTGCCAACAATCATGTGCGTGAGCTCGCAAGGCAAAGGGCGTGCCAAGATTACCGAGCATACCACCATGACCCCTAGAGAGCGGCGGGTATGCAGCGTTGACATGCGATGATGCAAGGCGAATGATGCTGCTCTTGAAGAAGTCGACCATTGGGTATCTCCTGAGGCAAAGTAGCATGTATGCGCCCGGCTAAAGAAGACGTCCTGCACTAGTTGCCCTCGGGCTCCTCCATGATTTGTCCGAATCTCGACGTCTAAGCATGGCACCAAAGCGGTCGCTCTATGCATCGCATGTACCAGCTGCTGTTGTAGTTGGGTGCATGTCCAGTGTTTCAAGCACCTCCACCACCACCACCACCA
>LR132165.1:0-49476 GCA_900634815.1 Paradendryphiella salina | reverse complement strand
CAAAAACTAGCTCCTTCGTAGCATTGGCCGTCTTATCGAAAACCCAGGGCCCGCTGCATCTGACGCTGATCCGCTACCGAGGAAGCGGACCTCCGCCGCATTCGCGTTTTATTGTTTAGTCAAGAGCCTCAAGCCACCCACGCCAGCCTCTCCGCCAGTCACACCGCCCATTTGTGTGTCGCGGGCGCACTGATCCTGTGCAGTTGATTGGAAGGGGTGCCGTGATTGGGGGCAGTGACTTGTGAGGAAAGCCCGCCCGTTAACGGTCATCGGCTCCACTAGCAGTCGTGTGGATGCTCCGGTCCTTGGGCGCACGACAGTCTCTGGGCAATCTGTCGCCTGCACCACGACGCCGAAGCATTGTCCCCAAGTTGCCGGTCGCCAGGTCAATTGCACAATACACTCCGCCGTCAGCACCCTGCCCAGCGTCCATCTCGCCCGCCACTAGTCCCCGCCGGCCACGCCGCATATCTAAGCCTCTCACTCGGCAGGCTGCCACCGCCCCGCCACCTGCAACCTTGCGAAGCCGTACGCAGTCATCAAGAAGGAGGAATCAACCAACCAATATGGCGGAAACACTGGGGAGGGAAGCTATACGTCTGAAGATTGAGGATCTGGAAAGGCCGCAGCTCGACGATCGCTCCTACCGCATCATCACCCTGCCAAACCAACTCGAGGTTCTTTTGATCCATGAGGCGGGAACAGACAAGGCCAGTGCAGCGCTGGACGTAAACGTGGGCAGCTTCAGCGATGCGCCTGACATGCCCGGCATTGCCCACGCGGTGGAGCATCTGCTATTCATGGGCACCGAAAAGTACCCGGAGGAGAATGCTTACAACCAGTATCTGACGCGCCATGGCGGCTATTCGAATGCTTTCACGGCGTCCACCTCGACAAACTACTATTTCGAACTCTCTTACTCTTCGTCCACGCCCGCGAGCAGCAATGCTGCGACACCAGACGCCTCGCAAACCAACCTGTCAGAGTCGAGAGATGAGTCACCCTTGTGGGGAGGATTGGATAGATTTGGGCAATTCTTCATTAGCCCTCTTTTTCTGGAAGACACAGTAGATCGCGAGCTCAAGGCGGTGGATTCGGAAAACAAGAAGAACCTCCAGAACGACACCTGGCGCATGCATCAGCTGAACAAGGCCCTTGCCAACCCCAACCATCCCTACAACCACTTCTCCACCGGCAGTTACAAGACACTGCACGACGACCCTATAGCGCGAGGTGTGAAAATTCGTGATGAGTTCATCAAATTCCATTCAACACACTACTCGGCCAACAGAATGAAGTTGGTAGTTTTGGGTAGAGAGAGTCTTGATATACTGGAATCATGGGTAGATGACATCTTTGCAAAGGTACCAAACAAGAACCTTGGGCAGAACCGCTGGGACATACCCGTGTATACAGAAAAAGAGCTTTTGACACAAACCTTTGCCAGGCCCGTCCTGCAGTCTCGTTCATTGGAGCTTCAGTTTGCGTATCGCGACGAAGAAAACTTTTACGAGTCGCACCCTTCGAGATACCTCAGCCACTTGCTTGGCCATGAAGGTCCTGGCAGCATTCTCGCACACATCAAAGCGAAGGGCTGGGCGAACGGGCTTGGAGCGGGAGGCTCGACACTTTGTCCCGGCTCGGGCTTGTTCACTGTCAGCATCAAGTTGACTGATGAAGGCCTGAAGAACTACAAAGAAGTCGCTAAGATCGTGTTCCAATACATCGGTTTGATGCGCGACCAGCCACCACAGGAGTGGGTAGTTGAAGAGCAGATGCGCATTAGCGAAGTAGAATTCCGCTTCAAACAGAAGAGCCCGCCAAGTCGTACTGCTAGTGGACTGGCGGGAATTATGCAGCGGCCGTACGATCGCAAGATGTTGCTTAGCGGACCGGCTATTATCAAGAAATTCGATGAGAAGCTGATCAGTGAGGCTTTGTCGTATCTGAGACCAGACAATTTCCGGATGACCATTGTCAGCCAAGACTTCCCGGGTGGCTGGGACCAGAAGGAAAAGTGGTATGGAACAGAGCACAAGGTCGAAAGGATACCAGAAGATCTTCTCGTAGAGATCAAAGAAGCTTTCGAAAGCAAGAGTCGGCCTGCAGAACTGCACTTCCCACATAGGAACGAGTTTATCCCAATTCGTTTAGATGTTGAAAAGAAAGAAGTCGCGCAACCGAGCAAGGAACCTAAGCTCATTCGCCACGATGACAACGTTCGTATATGGTGGAAGAAAGACGACCAGTTCTGGGTACCAAAAGCCAACGTTCACATCTACTTCCGAACACCAATAACAAATGTCACGGCGCGAATCACCCTTCTGTGCACGCTCTATCGCGAGCTCGTCAATGACGCTTTGGTGGAATACTCATACGATGCCGATATTTCCGGATTAGTATATGAGTTTACCAATCACATCAGTGGCTTGTCGATAACGGTCAGCGGTTACAATGACAAACTACACGTCCTGTTGGAGAAGGTTTTGCTCCAGGTACGAGATCTGGAGGTATCAGAGGATCGGTTCAATATCATCCACGACCGCATGCTGCGATCTCTTCGGAACTGGGAGTATGGTCAGCCTTTCCACCAGGTCGGCACCTACTCGCGGCAGTTCAAGAGCGAGAAGAGTATCATGAACGAAGAATTACTCCCTGAATTGGAGAATGTTACAGCCCAAGACGTTCAGCAATTCTTCCCACAGATCCTGGCGCAATGTCAGATCGAGGTCCTTGCGCACGGAAACTTGTACAAAGAGGAGGCCCTGAAGATTACCGATCTCGTGGAACGGACGATCAAGCCCAGAAGTCTGCCAGCGAACCAGGTACCGACCCGCCGTGGTCTGATATGGCCATCGGGAAGCAACTTCATCTACGAGAAGCAACTGAGCGACCCGGCCAATGTCAACCACTGCATCGAGTACAGCTTGTATACCGGCCACCGCTACGATAATATCAATCGTGCCAAACTCCTACTTCTCGGACAGATGACAGATGAGCCTTGCTTCAACCAGCTCCGCACTATTGAGCAGCTTGGCTATGTTGTCTTCTCTGGTCCCAGCTTCCACGATATCTGGTCAGGATATCGAATTCTGATACAGAGTGAGAAGGACTGCCGGTACCTGGAAGGCCGCATTGAGAACTTTTTGAACACCTTCGAGGCGACACTTGACGGAATGAGCGAAGAGGACTTTGAGAGCCACAAGAGGGCTATGATCAATAAGCGCCTGGCTAAACTGAAAAACCTTTCGTCGGAAGATAACAGGTTCTGGAATCATATTTACAGTGACTCGTATGATTTCCTTCAAGGTATGTACTTCCACAACAACCTCACGACATTGCAATACTAATCGCAGTGTAGCCGATGTTGATGCAGTGACGCTTGAGAAGCTTTCAAAGAAAGACATGGTCGGCTTTTATAACCATTACATCTCCACCTCTTCCTCGCAACGGTCGAAGCTGTCGGTACACCTTCAAGCGCAGGCCAAGGCGAAGGAGCCTTCAATCGACGAGAAGAAGACTGCCGCCGCCACAGCACTCAAGATCATTCTCGCTGAACATAAGATCACATCCGACGAGGAAGCCTTCCAAAAGCGCATTGCAGATGTGTCATCGAACGAGGAAATCTCAAAGGCTGTCGCCAGCTACCTGAACGAAGACGTCAAGGT
Source organism: Paradendryphiella salina (assembly GCA_900634815.1). Lineage (NCBI taxonomy): Eukaryota > Fungi > Ascomycota > Dothideomycetes > Pleosporales > Pleosporaceae > Paradendryphiella > Paradendryphiella salina. Next base: position 45,808 of record LR132165.1, on the reverse strand, counting down.
GGAGAAGGATGTAGCCACCAAGGTTCTGGACGAAGCCAAGGCCGCGCTTGGTGTCGCAGATTCTGGCCTGCCTGCGGCACCAAAGTCACTAGATGCTGCCGCAGATGTTAAGAGTGTGGTTGATGCGTCGCATCCTGTTCTCATTGAGGATGTACACGCTTGGAAGGCGAGTATGCAGGTTAGCACCGGTGTACGGCCTGTCCGTAATCTGGATGAGTTTGTTGAAGTGGCAGAGAAGCTATGAGCGGGCTGTTTTTTGCTTCGCTTTGGTAGTTGTGTGCATTAGAAGAGTGCAGACCAAACGGACGGCGGCAGGTGGTCTTTTATAGCGTAGTAATAGTACTACCTCATGGCACCTGCACATGCGGTTTGCATTCAATGTCGTCAAGGGCATCAACTCTACGACAGTGAAGCGTATTAAGACATGCTTGACAAAGTGCCCATATCCAGAGCGTGGGAGCAGCAAGTAGAGCCCCACATTTTGCCGAGAGAAAAGGAAAGGACGCGATGGACAAAGTTCGGCCCGCGTGGCCTCCGACGACTTCGTCATACTCGACGACGCATCGACATCCCTTTAACATGGGAATCCAGTACGCGTCACCGTGCAAAGAGCCTCTCGGACCGGGTGGGTGAGCAAAAGCAAGAGGTGGGACTACTGCCGCCGTCATGTTACGAAGAAGCTTCGTGCGAGCGACCGCCCGTCCCCGACAACTCGCTCGCAACCCAGCTCGACGCCGCTACGCAACAGAGCCCGTAGCGCCCCCGCCAGCCTCGCAATCGCGGATTGAGCGCTTCAATCGGCGCATGCCCAAGTTCCTCCACAAGCACACGAATGCGCTCGCAAACTCCCCCGTCACACACATTACATCGTTCCTCATCCTGCACGAACTCACCGCCATCATCCCGCTCTTCGGGCTCGCTGGCTACTTCCACTACACACACTGGTTGCCGCCCTGGTTCGCAGAGGGTGCATGGATAGCGTCGGGCGTCGAGCGCTTCGGTCGGTATTTCAAGCGCAAAGGCTGGATCCGCAGCGACGAGGCGCTAGAAGCCGAGCGCGAGGTTGGCGATATCCAGCACGACGGCAAGTCAAGGGAGTGGATGAAGCGTCGCGGGTGGCTGTCGGGCGCAGACGATGACGGCATTGGGAGCGAGACGAAGAGGCTGAGGAAGGTAGATCAGGCGTGGAATATTAGTGAGGGTGGGGTGAGGCTGGTAGTCGAGTTTGCGACGGCTTATGCTATTGTGAAGATGTTTCTGATCCCGAGGATTGTATTTAGTGTTTGGGCTACCCCGACTTTCGCTAGGTGGACTGTCGCCCCGGTTCTGAGGGGATTCAAGGGCTTGTTTGGGAAGAAGAAGAAGAGGAAGGGGAATGGTGCACCCGGGGCGGATACGGGGGCTGTTCAAGGGGGCGCTGTGCCAAAGAGTGATGGAGGTAAGGGTTCGTGATGCCGAGCCTGCCTAGACAGATATGGCTGTCGTGGAGGTATTCAATAAGCACATCTCGCACATAGCCTAGCATTGTCCACAGAGAACACTATGGTAAGCATATCACATTCTGGCCCCAAGTCTCAAACGCCAAACATGGCTGTCTGATTCGAGGCGAAATTTCCGCCCCCCTCCCCTCTTTCCGCACACGTCATGCATCACCGTTTGTTTCGCTCATCATCGGCTTTCAGGGTCGTTTACTCTCCTTGTCTCCAGTCCAACCCGCGTTCCATCCAGCCTCACAGCCAGCAAGATGTGCTTCAACGACGACGGTTACAGCAGCTACGAGTCTAGAGTCGAGATCCGCAATGGTCAAAGATACTGCACAGAAGTCTACTATCCGCGCTTTGGTATGACCCGCCGTCGCAGATGTGGCTTTGGCGGTCCATACTACCCTTCACGGTACTGTTCTTGCCCGCCTACTGGTTGCCACGACAGCGGCGCATTTGTCTATCCGAATCGCTACTCGCAGTTTCGTAGCGGATATCCGAGAAGTGCAGGCCCTCGCGGTTACTCCCAAGCAGTGGTCCCCCGTGGCTTTGTCGGTGGCTACCCTGGTTACTCTTCTGGATATGCGTATGGGACTCGCTATCACGTCGGGACTGACAATGTTATGCCGGTCAATTCCGCAATGGTAAGTTTTCGCTCTTTCCTCTCTTCCCAATCGCGCTGCCCCGTGCCTTTCCTTGACCACACCGCTGCCTTACCCCGCTATCAGTGGCTCGTGTGAGCTCTTGGATACAGAGTAGGTCTCTATCTTGATTCGAGCAACACTCTGTTCTTGTCTTTTGGGTGGTGTCTTCCACCTGCCTTCACTTTGTCTCTTTCCTCGCTTCACCGCACTACAACCTTCCCATTCTACCCACCACACTGCCTTTGCCCGACACTACCAACATTGCCATCGCTTCAACAGTCAACAACCATTTTGCCCTTGCAATGGAAGCCTACTCAAAGCCTCGCCACCGATACGTCTACAATCCACGATATGGCCAACGCGGAATCCTCAGCTACGCCGGCCAAGCTGCAAACGGCACCGCATATACTGGCGTCCAAGGAGGCTATGGATACGGTGTCGGCGTCGGCATCGGTATCGGTGTAGGGTACACGGCGGGTGCCTGCCAACCTGCGGTATACAACACTCGTCCTTTCTACCCCCAGGCCTACGCCGCCAACTACTACGTACCCAATTATTCCTACCCCTCCTATGGCGATGGCTATGGCTACTACGACTACAACCTGCATGGCTCGCTGTATCCGCTTGCTAACTTCTATTACCCCTACCAGAGGACGTACTACAACACGATCCCTAGCTACGGCTATATAGCGCATGTCTACTCACCTGGCCAGACTACGACTGCAACGACCTACTATGTGACAAACGGCCAAGCTCAAGCTTATTCTTCGCCTGCCGCCCACATCGTGAGGGAGACTAGACCAGCCTATGCCCATGGCCACGTTTCCCACGGCCCGACGCGCCAAGATATTCACCTGGAGAACCGCCGGGTTGCAACAGAGCGCGGTGCCTACGATCCGCGAAAGATTAGGCCGGCAGACGCACGCGACGACGACCCATTCTGGTGTCGCGAGATCAACGGCGAGTGGCATCTCCGGTCATACTATCAGATCGAGAACGAATGCCATCCCGGTCGGTGGATGATGGACGCTGAAGTCGGGTTTTTGGTCTTTCATCGCGCTTGAACGGGAGTTCTTCCAGGTGTCCAGCATCAGTATCAGTAACAGCAAGATTCTGTCGATGGCAGGTTGAGCTGGGACCCGGTAGCATTGGAAGTACAAAGTATCCACGAAGGGATCTGTGGCCAGATCGCCATCTTACTCTTGTCTTCACAGGTTAGCGCACTCTATTTTCGGACCGTGAGGACACTCGGCGTATCGGGACCTTGGGTTTTGGAATCTATTTGCGGTCGGCTGGGGATCATGCATTCTACTACACGGTTTTGGTAGGGTTGCAAAAGCAGCTGGAACAAGCGGACTGTATAGTAGAAACGAGCAACTTGACATTCTCTGTAACCTTTATACTACCTGTCCTTGCACAGAAAGATGTCGTGTTTTTAGCTCATGGAATTCGGGTAATAATTGATTTTGAAGATACTTGAGGGGTTTTGGATATGAGTACAGAGGTTGCAGCCTTATATGTGGCAGTCTGCGGTGTGGTCGCATCGCACACCACCGTGATCTCTATAGGTATCTGTGCCGTCCTACCAGGAACTCTGATAGATCATGATATATGTTAAGCAGCTAGCACTGAATACAGGGGGGCTTTTGACGATTTCTAAACAATCAACCACTCCAACTCCCAGTCCTGCTTCAATCCCCGCACCCAACCTTTCCATCGTCTCCACCCCACCATAACACAGCCTTGACGTCACCGCACCCCCACATCCCAGGCGAACCTCCGAGCCACACCTAACAAACTTTAGCCTCTCAGCTGCAGAGAAAGGACCCCACAATGCCGCAATCACACTCGACAACCTCACACCTCGCGACCTTTCTCTTCGTCTCCATCTTCGTAATCGCACTCTTCCCGGGCATCTTCGTCTCCATTTTCTGGGCTCCGTATAACAGTCTCGCCAATTACCTAGTGCCGACACCGCCGCCGCGTAAGAGTGTGGTTTGTACGAGTCCGAACGTTTGTACTGCTGTTCCCGTCATGTCTTGGTATGTAGTCGTTCCCCCGCCCACTTTCTGACAACAAGGTGAAGGCTTGCAAGGCGACCGTCCAATTGCGCCCCCCCCCTCGATGCAAGAAGCAGCTGTGCTAACAAGCAGCATCTTTTCTTTACATCTAGGTCACAGAAATCCCTCACCCTGCCCTCGCGCTCCCGCGGCTCCTACCTCATCACCGACCACATTCTAAAAGAAGTGCCCGAGATCAAACAGTACAAGACGGGCCTGCTCAACCTCTTCATCCAACATACTTCGTGCGCCCTCTCTCTCAACGAGAACTTCGATCAGGATGTGCGCGCCGATATGAGCACGGCGCTGGATCGCATTGTGCCCGAGGACAAGAAGGGCCAGGGGCTGTATTTGCATGACGCCGAGGGAAGCGATGATATGCCTGCGCATATCAAGTCTGCGCTCATTGGTGCGAGTGTTACTGTGCCGATTACGAATGGTAGGCTGAATACGGGGACGTGGCAGGGTATTTGGTTTTTGGAATTCAGAGATTCAAAGCATACGAGGAAGGTGGTTGCGACCATTCAGGGAGAGAAGATGTGAAGAGGTGTTGGGGCAGATGATATCCACGGGTGGCTTTGACCACGTTTGTAGTGCATTCCAATGTACATTATACAAGTATGTCTTGATCCTTCTGTATGATTCCACTTGTTCAAGCATTCCATAATCGCTGGCCATATCACGGGAGAGTGTTGTGGACGTGGGATGATGGGAAAGGTCACATTCCATGGTAGGCAGGTTGGTGGCATGCCTGCTTGCACGACTTTCAATTGGAACACACACATGTATACATCCTCTCGGGATTCAAACCTGCTTTACCGCTGTGCAAGCGGCTCTTCAGTGACCTTTTGTGTCTCGTTGACTTCCGCCGCGTCGCCCCTCGGTCCAAGTGGGTATGATAGCTCGTGCTCTGGGGTGGCCTCGAGGAGGGCACGGTGCTTCTCGTGGGCCTGGATAAAGTTAACGACATGCTTTTCATTCAACATACAGAAAGAGGTACGTACAAATGGCAGACCGCAGTATGTGCACCAGCAGATCTGGGGTTTATCTGTGTTGATGAAGATCCTGGGGTGTCCGAGGGGACCACCTCCCCCGTCACAGGATACAGTGCGGTCGTGTGTCCAGCGAACGGGTTGCTTGTGGATGAGCTCAATAGCGGCATATGGGCGAGGCTGCATAGTTCCTATTAGCCAGGATCCTCTCTACTTCGTCATCACTACCCATTCTTCTGTGCACAATCCGATTAATGTGTCTTTCCCCCACTCCAACGCCGGAATTTGTTGGCATTTTTATAACATACCTGGTCTTCCATAATGCTCTGCTCGAATCTCGGTCCACTCATGGCAACCTCCCTTGGGTTCTGACTCCTTGACCAGATACCCTTGTAGTTGGGCGCCTGTGTAACCCGCATCTTCTCCGCATCCTCCACAGATTCCTGCAGAACCTTGTCAAATGAGCCTTCGGAGGACGTTGGCATCTCGTTGGTCGAAGAGACATTTGGCTTCGCGTCGCGCTTGACGGGGTCGTTGGCGGGGACCTGGTTGCTGGTCGTGGCCGTGGAGCTGTAGCGGGCGAAAGAGCGGGAGGCGGCCGCTGCGCTGCGAGAGCGCAGGGCACGGAGGGTGACTGGCAGCATGATTTGGCGGGGTGTTGGTGCAGACGGGCTGCGCAATTGCTGGAGGAAGATGGGCGGTTTGGCATGGTGAAGTTGAGCTTCCGAGCGTTCGCGCTATGCTTGACTTATGTAAGCGAGCGTACCATTGGCTCAACGCTACCATTACTGTAACATCCATCACCATTCTTTTGCACTTGATGAATATATATTCTGTGGCGTAATTGAATTGCAAATTTTGTGGTTCCGCTCATCGTGGCCATGGAATGGGTTTATAGAGACATCACGAACTCTCTCTAAAAGTCAATCTGGACTTGGCCCCTTCGCGAAATGAGCACAAATTGAGCCAGGAGGATTGACTAAAGACAGACGTTCCTCTCGGAAAGCACACAGCAACAGCCGTACAGCTAACAGATCGGCATACTAGAATTGGGATGGGGTAAGACCGGTTACGAGACTGCCACCAAAAGACCGCTCTGTCATGTTCTGCCATCATTGGGCGCAAAGATTTACAGCAAGATACATTGAGGCGCCAATATCAAGAATCTGTCCGAATATACATACACCAATGGCGAAGAGCTACGAGACTAGCTTCAATTAGCGCACGCTCGGCATTTCCCAGCACTTTTTTTTTGGAAACTCAAGGTCTTAATGATGTGTGGCCAGAGAAAGGATGGGACCACAAGTACTGTCGTGGTCAGGATCGATGCCAAGAGACCTAAAATCATGTTTTCCCGCTGTACGCTTTCTGATAACGATACTGATGCTTCAGAGGATTGTAAAGAAATCCAAATGCTGTCGCCAGTCGATGGCCGGCAGACGCCGTCGGGGGTGTAGCACGGAATCGATTAACCAACAACATGAGCTCACTCCGTTGTAAAGAGAGGGAGCACGGGGGTTTGATTCGCTAGAATTCCGAATCATTCCTGGCTATCAAGTGGGTAAATAGGGAGTTATTCACTGCAAATGACGCTCACCCACTGGTATGATAGCCGAGTCGGTGATCGGCTCTCCGCTAACGCCGGACCCTTAACCAAGCCTGCCCAGACAATCGCCCGCATGATCAGACCACCGCATCATATCAAATCAAACTCGCAAGATTACCTCCAGAACTCATAGACATCATATAAGCCCTAAACATGGTCGACTCAATACCAAACGACATCTTCCAGTTCTCCACTTACGCCGCCCTCAACGCGGGTTTCAACCAAGGCCAACCTCGAACAGCAGACCTCACCTCGCATGGCACAGATGGCATCGGCGTATACGAAGATGGCAGTCTGATGATTCTCAAAGACGGGCAAGCCTACGCTCTCACTAAAGATGGCAGAGCAAAATCAGCACCCATAGAAGCACGTCTCCCCCTCGCCCTAGTCACTGTCTACCAACCCAATTTCCGCCTGAAGATTCCTTCCATATCTCTGGATACCCTGGAAGAACTCACCTCCTCCAACGAAATGGGGCCCGCGAAGGGTGTCAACACTCTCATGCCGTTCAAGATCGCGGGCCACTTCGAGTCGATAGAATTCGAAGATGGGCCCAATCGCGATGCAATTGATGGCACAATATTTGGCTTTATCGTACCAGAGTGGATGAGAGCTATTAGCGGGCCCCGCATACACGCGCATTTTCTGGATGCGAATGAGGAGGTTGGTGGTAGGGTTACGGATTTCATGATGGCCGAGGAGGCGGTGTTGAGTTTCGCCAAGTGTGGGAGGTTCCATCTTGGGTTTCCACAGGGAGAGGAGTGGGAGGATATGAAATTGTGAGCGTGTTGATGGTAAATTGGCCATCGAGATTGTCGTCGGTCTAGGAGACTGTGATAGCAGTCTCAATGGGATGGTAACAATTGGCTGGGGAGGGCGCTGATGTCGGCCTCGTAAGTCCACTCAGAGCACTATGCCTTGAACACAAATGGAGCGTCGAGATATCATCAATCAGCTGCCGTTCTACCGAATGTGCCAAGGCTTGTTGTATCTGCCAGATACATGTTCGTTTGGCGAGACTCGGCCAGAGAGTTGCGAAGATACGACCGATGAGACACTGTGGACGTGGAGACATGTTCGAGGTCGCTCCGGTCGCGATGTTCTTGCGTGATTCAGCGGCCTAGGCGGATCGTTGTCGTGTTGAGACTAAGACACATTCGTCGACTTTGTCCAAAAATGCTGACTAAGACGTGGACCACGTTCATCAGCTATCGTGCGCTGCTGCGCCAGGTCACACGCGTGTACAGACTCCGTTCGTACTGAGATATGACAGCTGCCTTTTCAGCACTTCTTATACTTGTGATCAGAACCCTCGGACACACGTACAACGGCGAAAATACGTGCTGTGCACTTCTGATCGCGACTGCGGACGAGGGCAGTATGCAACTTGCTCTAGTTGTGCATTCTCGAATTGTTTCCGGAAGGTGTGGACCGCATTGAGGTACTCTCTAGTTTTAGGAGTCCATATTATGAGCCATCGTCAGCGCGCCAGGTCCATTCGTTCGTAGTTCGTTGTAGAAATCTGCCGGCACTGAAGACGGTCCCATGACCCATGCACCACCAGGTGTTCGAAGGATCTCCTGAGTCTGGAACTGCCAGGGTGCTAACATGTTAGGTAGTGATTGCGATGTTCGCCGAAACTCCCGTCTCGGTCAGCCTCTTCCCATGTTGAGCACGCTCAACACCGAGATTGTCCGTTTGCCTTTCTTCTTAGGACCATTGTGCGACGATGGGCGCCGTGGCTATAGGGTATAAGCCCTTCGACATCTAAAGGGGCTTATTGCGTCTCAGAGGGCCGACGACGACCAATGTGATGTAAACTGGGAACTGATTACCTTCGTTGGAGACGCATTGGGATGAATGGCGAGCGACGTGCGTGGACAGGGGGCCGCCATACATGGGAACGCCGATAGTACCCAACGGTACGTTTCGACAGTTGTGACTGAGGTGTTGCTACAAGAAACGTGGCACTGAGGGACCAATGGCGGGCTCGATGAGTATGGTGGTGCGCTCGCAGGTTTGTATCGACACGAAGCCGTGGCAGTCCCTGATAGTAAATAGAGGTAAGCTTCAATTCAGAACTGTCTCAGTAAAACCACGACATGAAAAAGCTAAGACAAAAGCAAGACGTTGAATGGGCACTGGCCGTTGCGCTGTGGGGAAGGGTGCGACTGTAAGATTATCGGCGATCTGTCAGCGACGGGCACATGAATCGCGCATACCCATCGAGATTGTCATACTTACGACTGAATATAGGCAACCACGGCCTTTGAAGCCTTGTATATACGCTCACTGAACTCTCAAGGGAGAGAAGTCGAAAAATAATCACATCCAGATACATTTGCATCAGCGCCGATAGCAATCCTACGCTACGCTTGATGCATTGTTGCATACATCTAGTGTATCTTCGAAAGTTCACTGACCATCACTGCTGTACTAGCCGGATAGGGTGTGTATGTGTGGTCAATATCTGGCCACTGTTTTAGCTTGGTCTAGTGTCTAGTGGACAGTCGTTTGGGGGTGATCTGGCTTGAAGGCAGTCGAAGCGATGAGTCAACGCTAATGCCTCTTTGCTACTGAGCACCCTTAAAAGGCTGCCCCCCTCCTTCTTTGTTTGGTTCTTCAGATATCACACTGAGCCGTCAGCTACTTCCTGGTTTCCCACCAGAACTTAAGCTTTAGCAACTCAAGATGTCTTCCACGTCCTCCATCAAGCCTTCCCAGGCTTTCGCATCCACCTCAGAGGCACCCCTTCCTCTATTTTCAATGGAAGATTTCCGCGCTAGACGTGTTGCGCGGAATGAACACGCTGCTGTGCGACGTGCGCGTCATGCGGAGTCCAATACCACATCGTCATCGAGGTCTTACGCTTTCGCAAAGATCAAAGATATGTCTTCAGAGAGAGCACCACTCCTTTCGGGTCTCAACTATGAAACTGAATCCGAACAGACCAGCAATCTGGTTCGGAAGGTTGCTTGGCGCATTTTTTGCTCGTCATGCTTGCTTGATATTAATCAAAACAGGAACTCACCGACCCATTTGTTAGTCGGCCCAACCAAGCAGCGCCCCCTACACTGGTTAAAAAATGCCACGCTACCAGTCTCCAGTATGGGTTCCGGCTCGGAGCCCTTGCAGCAGCGGTATCACCGGGGTACACGGTTCCCGCAGACGAAACCCCTGCGACCGAGCCATTATCGTTCAAAGGAGTCGACTTCGAGTCGCCCTCAAAAGAAATTGTTAGTTCCCCTTCGCGAGAGCTTTTTGAGAGCTCACGACCTTGAGGCCGAGAAGGAGAAGATAGCGGCGGAGGAGAGGCACGCTCGTTACATGGAGGCTGAGAAGGCGAGGAAAGCAGCTGAAGATATTCGCCTTCGTTTCTTAAAGGAGGAAAGAAAGAAGAATGTCGCGAAAGAGTCTCGCGCACCCACCACTCGAAAGGCCAAGTTCCTGATCATCACTCGCAACAAGGGAAAGCCTGACGAACAAGTCTCCAAGGTAGCCGTAAAAAGCTGGAGACCGTCCCCAGAAGTACCCATTCATTCTGCTCCTGAAGCGTCCATTCGCATCGCTCCGGTAGCACCAGTTGGCTCTGGTCTTCCAACTCGGAAACCAAAGTTGACTATTCATTGCGGCTCTGACCCCGTCGTCCCTTGTTTGGTCAAGTCAGACTCGTCGTATACTTTGAGTGCGACGAATATGTCAGTTTGATCTTCCGTGAAACAGAAGGAGCAGGACCGTTTAGAAGACGCGCTCCATGCTGCCTTGGAGTATGGACCCATCACGTACAAGCCAGTCACTCGCTATGGCCGTTTTGCTCACGAAACACCCCGTTTACTTCAGTTCTCCAGCATTCTCTCTGAAGTCTTCGAAAGCATCCACTCCTTGTGCTTGCGAAGACACCATTCACTCTACATCTTGCTTGAAACAGCCAGGGGCCCCAAAAAGTCAAAAGTCTGTGCATTTTGCACAACAGATAGAGACTTTCGAGTATGATGGGCCCCCCTGATACTACGAAGACGTACTCTACACTCCCCACGAAGGCAATGATGCCGAACGACCCGTTCAGTGGGAGACAGACAGCGAGGAGCCTGCAGTTCTTGATCGTCCCTATGACACAATGTGGGGAATCGAGCTCAAGAGCACTCAAGACGGCGATTGGGGTATCGTATGGGAGAGCCAAAAACTATACGTGCAATTCAGGCACGCCAGTCAGCGGCACCGAGTCGAGCAAGTCCGAGAGTTCTACGGATTACAAGTCGTCAAAGAGATGGCATTCCCAGGAAAATTTGTCAAAGTCAAGCAGACGTTTACAGACTTCTATGGTCTCAGAACTGACGGAAAATGGAGCGGTGTCATCATGGATGCGAACTCGTATCCACTAGAAGAAGAATTTCACCCACGATCGTTTGGTAAAATTTCGTTATGGCCGTCAGTGCGGATGCGACAAAGCTTGGGTCCAATACTTCGGAAAGCCTGGGGGGAATATGAAGGCCTACCGAGTACGGAACAAGGAAGTTGCTATCAAAAATGCTTGAAAACGTAGCAGGCAGCAGTATTTGGTGGAGCTTAAACGGTTGTTGCCTCGCCTGGGAGCACAGCTGCCATCTCAGCCAACACTCACTACTCGACATTATTCCTGAAATCCTCTTCCAGTCGTTACGATCTGAGTCAACTCCATATTTCGGACCAAGAAGGATGACAGGGAACGGTGCTACATTCACTTAGCATCGTCGTCGGAGTTTCCGATGTTCTTTCGTTCTCAACATTCCGGAACCCCAGAACATCATTGAAGCCAGAATTGAACGACAAGAAATGCACGGTAAAAACTACGGTATCCGACACCGCTTCTCCGTCTCTCCCATGAGATTCGTCGAAGACAAGGCTGCATGTCATCCTGTAAAAACACGTACCTAGGCAAGTCAACTCTGGATATCAAAACCCACGCGAATCGATACACCAGCGATAGCGCACTCGACTTCTTTTGGCGGAGATTGACGAGTTGCGCCTAGCTGGATGCTATCGGGTTGGATATGTTACCTAAAACATCACCCAGTTCGCAGGGGACCTGGGATATCAAGAACCTTCGCCCTTCTGGACTCGTGTCGATCTGAGTTGGAGACAGAAGGAGCAAGTAGTCATTGGCACACTGTCAATAGCGAAGCACCTGAAGCCACCGACGAGGATTAGGGTTGGTTATCATCGGAGTTGAACGGTTGAACTTTGTATCTGTGCGGCGGTTATTGTCCTTTGGCCAACAACACGGACAATGGTACGGGAACCCAATTGATGAACATGGTGGATGACACTGTCTCCAACGAGAGTTGAACGGTGGATCCTCTATTGGGTCTGCGGTTTCTGTCCTTCGGATAGCGGTACAGGTATCAGTACAGGAACCCAATCAACGAACGACGGCGAGCGACGCGGATCGAGGAGGATTTCTTTTATGTGGGTTGTAAAGTTCTTGATTGTACAACATTTCTTTTGTTTGGACGGCGGGGTATTGGGATTTGGGTTGCGTTTGCTTTCTTGATTTTGGGCTTTGTTTTTCGCCTGGCCAGCTGGCTGTTGTTTCTGCTAACTGCGTCTAAGCTGTAATGTTTTTTCCCTTTCCCTTAACACAGGTACTGCCCTTCTCCTCCCCAAGTCACTGCCTAAACCCAAGTCTGGATACTGCTAACGTTTTCCCGGTTTCGACGCGCTCCGGTAATATTTCTTTTCTTGCGCAGCGGAATCAGCCTCGTCTTTTTCCGCTGAGTACTGTCTTATCCACACATGACATCATCCATTGACGAGTTCGCAGGAGCATCTGCAGTTGAATGGTTTCTTGTTTTTATAAGTACTTGCTCTCACATATGCACGACCTCGTTTTAACACACGAGGCCTGACAGACAGCGCGCGATGCATCAGCGTTGCGCGTTTCGGCTTGTCGGGATGAGGTAGTACGAGATCAAGGAGAAGCAAATCGTAGGGCTTGGTACTAGCCACGCTGCGCTGAAGGTTTTGTATGGATGCTAACCGTGACACTTGTCCATCAGCTGTTTTCCATCTATGCAAATTAATGACAATACCAATCGTGTTTTTCCACCACCGGCTGGTGCTCCCAAGATGTCTCGTACAATGTCTTGTACAATGTCCGTGACTAGCTCCGTCGTCTGTTGATGAACCTAGTGGCATTACGCGCAACCTGGCAGAAGACAGCATATATGGGCCTAGGCCAATTTGCTCAGATGTACATCATTTGTGGATCCGACGGGGCCGAGAGGCATGTAGAGCTGCGGCGATGGGTCCGGAAGCCTTCCGGATCGAGCAAGCTCCGCCTCATATGTGGCGCCAGTAGCTTGAGTTGTACCACGACAGTATCTCAGCCTCCCTCCCACCGACTCCCCTGTGCATTTCCTCTACCTCGGCTACAGCTTCAAAGTGCTACGGGAAGCTTCAGGCATGACGAGGAACGCGCCTACACTGCGCAAGGCAGCTTCGAATGCTGACCTATATGCGGAGCCGTCACCGCCCCGCCCGCTGCGACACTCGTCATCCACACTTGAACGCGCTCACTCGACTGCATCTCTATCCCACAGACAGCGCCCGGATAGAGCAACCGCGGTGAGGGCATGGAGGAACCGAGAAGGCCTGTCCGACTTCAGCAACCGCCACAGCGTCGCAGGGCCCTACCCTGACTTGATGGATGTTTACGAGGACTACCCAGCCCCAACGAGGCATCAGAACCCTCCGCCTGTACCGCCCAAGATCCTAGAGGCACCTGTTGAGCAAGTGAAACAGGAGCTTGAAGCTCCCCGACCCGTGCCCTCGCACCCTTGGATCCCAGTTCCTGCGCGCTCCAAGGAGGATCCGGCACGCTACACCAAGCCTTTCACCGACTACATGACCGCCAACCCCACCATCTTCCACGCCGTCGATGCCGTCGCCCAGGACCTTGAGAAGGACGGATACAAGAAGCTCTCGGAGCGCGATACGTGGCATCTGAAGGCTGGAGGCAGATACTACGTCGAGCGCAACGGCACCTCACTCATTGCTTTTGCTGTCGGCGATAAGTACGTGTCTGGTAACGGAGCGGCAATCATCGCAGGACATATCGATGCTCTGACTGCGAAGTTGAAGCCCATCCCCAAGCTGCGCACCAAAGCCGGCTACGTACAGCTTGGAGTAGCGCCTTATGCTGGGGCGCTGAGCGATACTTGGTGGGATCGTGATCTTGGTATTGGTGGCAGGGTTCTCGTCAAAGAAAATGGCAAGATCGTAACCAAGCTTGTCAAGTTAGACTGGCCCATCGCCAAGATACCGACTCTGGCGCCGCATTTCGGTGCTGCCGCCAACGGCCCGTTCAACAAGGAGACGCAGATGGTGCCTATCATCGGGCTGGACAACAGCGACATGGGGCTTTCGTCGATCGAGAATGGAGATGGTTTCAAGGCCAGCGTACTAGGCGGAGAGGGTGCCTTTGCCTCTACTCAGCCCGAGAGGCTTGTCAAGGCCATTTCCAATGAGCTTGGTATCACCGACTGTACGTCACCACTAACCATTGGCCCCAAAACAGGTGACTGACTCCTCACAGATTCCACCATCGTGAACTGGGAGCTCGAGCTCTTCGACATCCAACCCGCGCGAACCGGCGGCCTCGACAAAGAGTTCATCTTCGCCGGCCGCATCGACGACAAGCTGTGCTCCTGGGCCGCCGTCCAAGCGCTTCTCAATTCCGCCCCGACACTATCCAGCTCCTCCCAAATCCGCATGGTCGCCGTCTTCGACGACGAGGAAGTTGGTTCGCTCCTCCGCCAGGGCGCGCACGGCAACTTCCTCCCCAGCGTCATGGAGCGCATAGCCGAAGAATTCGCCGCAAACGGCAAAACAAATTCGGCGCTCAGCAGAACATATGCAAACTCGTTCCTTGTCTCTAGCGACGTCATTCACGCTGTGAACCCCAATTTTCTCAACGCGTACCTCGAAAATCACTCTCCGCGCCTGAACATGGGTCCTGCCATCTCGGCGGATTCCAATGCGCACATGACCACCGACGCCGTGTCTACGGCCATCTTGCAGCGCTGCGTCGACCGCGATATTGGCATGCGCATGACAGATCCCCAGTTGCAGGTCTTCCAGATCAGGAACGATAGCAGGAGTGGAGGCACGGTTGGACCCATGTTGAGCTCTGCAACAGGTATCAGGGCAATTGATTGCGGGATCCCACAGTTGAGCATGCATAGCATTAGGGCGACGACGGGTAGTTTGGATCCCGGGCTGGGTGTGTTTACTTTCCAGAGTTTCTTGGAGAATTTTGAGAGTGTGGATAAGGAGTTCAAGTGAGTGGGGAGGTAGAGGAAGAAGAGAGCTTCGTTAGTTGTATATTTTATGGTGGGGTTGCACTTTTTCGCTGGGGGGGGCATTGGGGCATGGCAAATATCATACTCAGAAAACACAAATGATACACGTGCACTCATGTACTCTTCAAAGTCGTCACGCTGCTCGTTGGATCAACTATTGAAACAAAGTACGCTGAGCCTTCAGCGCCATCCTTGACAAGTGGAAACCTGTTAACTCCATCGTGATGCCGCAAAATACAGACTGTGCAAACCCTTTGCCACGACTATGGACCATGGGGTCGCGATGGCATTTCCTCGTCTTCATCTGCGTCTTCTGGGTGGCTAGATATCACTCAGCAAAGTCTAACTTCAAATGATGTGAAACTTACCCTAGAAGATCCTTCACATTCTTCATCTCGTAATGCTTCTTACGCAGCTCTTCGAATTTGCGGTGCTTCTCCCTCTCCTCCTGTGTCGCGTTGGGGAGTAGCTCTCCATGATAACCCTCTTCCATGTCCATGCCCTCTTCGACGATGACCCGCTTCTCGCTATCGGGAATTGGGGAGTGGCGCGCCTGCAGCTCAGGCTGGCCTAGATCGAATTCGGGGATGTCTTCAGTCTTGGGCCTCCTCTTGGCCTTGTCCAGCTCATCTACCTTGAGCTCCTGCGCATTCAGCATCTCGACCTCGTCCTCGTCCTCGGCGGGGTCATACTGCTTGGCGTATGGGGTTTTTGGCTCGTCAATCTTCATAGTGCTGTCCCGGTTCTGCTCATTGAGATACAGGTTGGCTTCGTCCCACTTGAGCTGCGGGCTGACGTCGGCATTGGGGTCGGCGCCAGACTGACGACGTGAGCCCATGCCACGGGGATTTGAAGACGACCGTCGGTGAGCGCCGGCATTGCGTAGCGTGTTCTCGAGTACAATTTCCTTTTCTGACATCTCGCGACCTAGCTGGGGGCGCTCTGAGATAGGACTTGTGGCAGGCGGAAGGTCGCTTGTGGGGGATTTTTGATCGTCCGAGCGGTACGAGTTGGAGTTCTTCAGGATGCCTGGGCTTGTTGGTTAGCTGTGCATGAGGGCGCCAGATGGCGGGGTATTTCCATGTCGCACCCTTGGGTCGCTCAGGGTGCGAAGTGGGCGAGTGCAGTTGGGGCGATTGCGCCGTCATTGTGTCGGCGGTGGTAGTGTGGATGACGGGTGGCGTGGATGGCGGGTGATGAGAGGCAGGGCTGGTGTTCTGAGTTGGTCGAGAGATGTGTCTGCTCGCACGTGAAAGACTAGGATGATGTGGGTGGGGTGTGACAGGCGATGCTCGGAAGCTATTCGGGCAGAAGGTGGATGTGTGGAAAGCAGAGCGGGGGGCTGAGCGGATATGTACAAGAGCAGCACGAGAGGCCTCGTCGGAAATGGCAGTCAGGCGTAGTGGGGGTGCGTTGTCCTGGTGAACGGATGGAACAGCATGACGTAGCCGGTACCTTACTTCACCCCGCACGCATTCTGAAATGCAGGTGCGGCAAGGCTACAGTCCCGCCAGGCGACTATAGCTGAGCTTACCGCGGTTGTCTTATGCGCGACAGCCATGCCATGCCATGCCATGCATGCCTGACAAGAGGCGGATACGTCCGAGCCAGTCGCAAGGTATCGCGCTATGAGGCCGATCCCAAGGGCTAGATGGGGAACATGAACACCGGGGGCGTGCCAGGCCCAGGAAGAGAAGCGAACAATGTTCGTATCCACCTTACTCTATTAATATATTGGGCATCATACGCCATCGTACTCAACACCATAGACGCCTGTCGCAAGAGCATCAGTCATGGCAGCCGTATCAAGCTTTCCTAATCCCGACAATCACATGCGAAGAGGTGGGCGCACATGCAGGAGCGCAGCTATTGGGTTTGTCACACTAGGACTATTCTCTACGCCATTTACGTATCCATTCCTCCAAATTTCATTTGCATGGCTATCGCGGCATCTAGCATAAGGCGATTGTGGACAGCAATACCTCCAGGGCGTTTCGCTACTCCCACAAGGTAATGGTTAATGGCGCACGAAAAACTTAGGAAGCGTCGCCACACAGGCTGTCTGCGGCAGGTTTTTACAGACTGCAAACTACTACAGTCGCCAATTAGCAGGCCTTCTCGATATAGTCCAGCAACGCCGATCACAATAGCAAGCTTCAGACTTTGCCTTGGAGCTTCATGCCCAACCGAGAAATCGCGAGAGCGATAGTGTACATCTGGCTAGGGCTCAGATTACCAGAAGTGGTCCAAAGGACCCTCATCCCTAGCTATAGCGCAAAAAGAAAAACCATGACTGCACACATACAAAAAGAGACTGAGACAGCTTGCAGCCTCAAACGCGTCACGCGCGTGACAAAGAATGTCCCTGCTTTCAGGTCATCACCGCATCATGGAAGCCGCGAAAAGCGGCCCTCGTGATGATGGTTTTAGAAGAGGATGGCTCGTTCTGGGCCAGTTATCCGAGTTGCCAGCTGAGTAGGAAGTGTCGAGCTGGCAATTAATACGAGTCAAAGGCCGGTGATGGAGAAGAGAACAGGTTGGGAGCGCGAGCTGCGAAGAGATTATCGAGCTCGGTAGATGACTAAGCCAACATCCTTGCCGCGGAAGGCGCGCGCCTGAGCTGCAAGTGCCAACCTCTCAAACGTTTTCTCAATACGCACCACTATCCGGCATTGCATACGACACATCCCACCACGACACAACTTTCCTGTACAATCGCCCTTCTCCACATCCTTCTGTAGCATTATACCACCAATACGCCCGTAAATACTTCGCCTGCACCACAACAAAAAGTACCGCAAACCACACCCCGCATATATCGACACACATTGGCCCTTGGCCCGCCGGCTTGTCTACCATTTGTTTCCACGATCAGCCCACCCAACTTTGGATACTGTAACCTTCTTCTTTTGTATTACTTACCCACTTGCCGCCGCTGCCAATGGATAACAGGGAGAACCTCTGGACTCGGCGCTCCAAGTACGCTCGCGTGTCCCACTCCATTGTTTTCAACACAACTGACAGTACCTAACAGCACCAGCAAACTCTCCCTCTCCATGTCGCATTCCGAAAACAGCGAAAAATCTGAACCACACCAACGCACCGTCTCTGCGACCAAACGCTTTGGTGGCGACTCGTCCCACGGCGGCCGAAACCCTTTTAACGCCATTTCGCCATTGACCCCCGGCGGACTTGCGTCACCCACTACTGGGGGTTCTTCTGCCTTTGGTCTCGGTTCGGGCGCGTTCGCCTCTTTCGGCTCTGCGGCCAAGACGCCCAAAACACCAGGGACAGCCTTCGACTTCAAAGCCGCTGCCATGTCATCTCCAACGCCCATAACACCGTCTGAAAAGAAGGATAGGCCTGTGAGCAAGGTGGTGAACAGCATACGCAAAGAGTCTATATCTGCACCATCAATACCAGAAACCACGGCGAATCTATCTGCGCCGCCAGATTTCAACACGCCTTGGCCGCTCAAGTACACGTGGGCGGCATGGTATCGTCCACCTACGGCCAAGAACGTCGACTACGAAAAGTCGATTGTTCCACTTTGCAGGTTTAGTACTGCCCAAGAGTTTTGGAGAGTTTTCTCCCACCTCAAACGGCCATCGAGTTTACCGTCCGTGTCCGACTACCACGTTTTCAAGCAAGGCATACGGCCGGTATGGGAGGATGATGAGAACAAGCGGGGTGGTAAATGGATCATGCGCCTGAAAAAGGGCGTTGCAGACCGCTACTGGGAGGACCTTTTGCTGGCACTGGTTGGCGATCAGTTCTTAGATGCTGGCGATGAATTCTGTGGCTTCGTCCTGAGTGTCCGAAGCGGCGAGGACGTCTTCAGTATTTGGACCAAGAGCGACGGCGTGAAAAATGTCAAGATCCGGGACACAATCAGGCGGGTTCTCAAGCTACCGGAGGGTACCAACATCGTCTGGCGGAGTCACGATGACAGCATCGCACAGCGTTCAGCAATTGATCAGGCCCGTCATGAGAAGAACCTAATGGAGAAGCGGAGGGTAACGTCCATGGAAGAAAAACCACCAGTTGGCTCATAGAATCTGCCTCCGGGTTACCGAGCCAGTGGCTTGTTTTCAGGCTCGGCGCTTGGGTCATATGCTCCAACCTTGTTTCCGCAGATACATCAGCGATCTGTGGACCCGCGAAGGCCTCTAGGCACCGTCAGCGAGGGCGGCTGAAAGGCATGCCACATCTAGCTGAGCGCGTGGACATCACGGGTGCGCTTGCAGGTTAGGGACCTGGACGATTGGATCAGCGGTTATGCTGTTCCGTTCACAGCAGCCGACGCTTAGGGCGATGAAGATTGTCGCAGCATGGGCGATATTGCAGGGCTCTGGCCAGCTTAGCCCCGAAGCTAGTATTGACACAGATGCATGTCGCGTAGACATGTTGCTACGAATTGTAATACTACTATGAGGCGCACATAAGTGGTGCGCACTGACTGTCTGCTCCCATGCGAATCATTGCCTACATAAACCTGTGAATCGACTCGTACTTTCTGCATACTTTTCAGCATCCCCACGGTTGCAGAACGTGACTTCCAGCCAACAATCTGCAGGCTGGAAAATCGCGATGTGTAGTAGCAACGCCCCGTCTTCATGACACAGAAACATTGTCCAAAACTACCAAGGTTACAATCTTCGTACTGCCAGCGCTTTCGTCACGGCACGGCGCACGGACATAATCGCCGACACAGTTTCTGGCGCAACTTTACATCAACATGCCCCACGGTGCGCGCATGCGCTTTGTGCGTTTTCCTTGAACCTTTCGAAGCTGCCCGTAGTCACTGGAGAATGCTATCCACTACCGCCTTGTCACCGCAATGCTACACCAATGTTCTCTAACTTCCTCAGCGGCATACGAGCTGCTGCTGGAGGCTTCACGCACCTAGACGTACGCGCGCTTTTCTTTGGAGGCCAGTCGACCGCCAGGCACTCTCTCGCTACCTTATTGATTCCACTCTGAAACTGCCATTACTTCCAGCTAACGCCATGTCGCTACAGGCTGACGATGCCGTCGCCCAATCGCCCAATCGCGACCCGCCTCCACTTCCCTTGTCTAGGGATTCGCCGCCCACCTCAAAGTCTACGCCCACTGTCATAGACCTGTCCTCGCCTACCAAACCGCCAAAAAGACACCAACGCGAAGAGCGGAGGTCCGAGATAATCTCTTCACGCCCAACCAAGCGTCGTGTAAGCGAAGACGAGAAGCGATTAATCGGCGATTACGAGTACATTACCACCACACACACTCACACACATGGTCTGCACAGGGGAAAACTAACAGGTAGTCAGTATACCAGCTGATGCGGTCTATGTTCCCGACCCTTTAACTTGGATGAATGAGCCGGGGAAAATGTACACAAAGGTATGGCTACAGATAGCCATGTTTCTAGCACCGAATACTGACACTCTGAAGCCGGGCTCGAACAAGGGCTACAAGCCAATAGATACCCTCAATAGTGTGGCCACTATAACAGGTCGAAAACCTACTACTTATGGGAAGCACACACGACCTCGCCTTCTGCCATCTCTGATAGGCCAAGTGCAAGGACCCGGCCAGGCAGCCTACTCCGACCTTCAGCGAAGCAAAACGCCCACAACATCAACTCGCCGTGCGCCGTCGCGGGGCGAGCAAGATCCATGGACTGGTGAAACCCGGTCCACGAAGCGAAGGAAGACTGAGCATGTCATAAACCTTGAGGCTGACGACGACGAGGTGTTGGAGGTGGCCCGGCCGGTCATGTCTATGCCTGACGGGATGTCCTATGAAGAACCGCTCTCGGCCAGGTCCTCACAATCGCGACTGAGCATTGGGAGTGGAAGCTCTGTGGCCGACTTCAGGCCGTCCCAATCTACGAGCGAGTTTCGAGAAGTTGATGACCTCCTGAAGCCTTCTCAAAAGAAGCCAAGAAGGCAGAGCTCGAGCAGACGTCAAGGCCCCCGACCAGGCTCTCCTTTCGCTAGCGGGTCCATGTCTTCTACTGCGCATCAATTCGTGTTGCAAGACCTTCGACAAGGCGAGGACAGTCATAGCCCCAAGCAGCGCGAGCAACACGTACACAGGGCCCACCCGGCCACATCTAATCATTTCCCTAATGCTCGAATTAACGAGTCAACCACTGGACAGAAACGGCACCACCGACTCAGTACCAGCGATACCGCGGATCTCCGCACCCAGCACCAGCCAGTGCCAAAGCGAACAGATCCGGTTGAGGATAGTGACAGCGCTGATGAGCTTGCAATTTCGCCTTCCAGGAAGCAAAAAGTATCACCGTCTAAAGCGAAAAAGTTCGCAAGCAGTGGTGTCAAGCAGACTGGGCGTGGCAAAGATAGGGGTATTACCTGGCCACTTTCTTTTGCAAGGTCGTATGTTTATGAAGGGCACGGCTTCAAGGCAAAGGACGGTCGTGACAGCTTGATTCTGCGATGCGAACCAGAAGGCTTGCGTGTCCAGAAGTACGACAGAGAGGGCTATGAGACAGGAATGATAATCCCAGATCAGCATATTAACAGGGTTTTTGCAGACAATACAAGTCGCATCCGACTCAATGGCCCGAGGGATGCCGATGGCAGCATTCCCGTCTTCGATCTTCAATTTTTCAACTCGTCCGACTTTTTGACATTCCGCGACACTCATGCAGCGCCTCTAACAAGTAAAGGAAAAGTAATTGTGAAAGACGAGTAAGGACGATTTGTGCATGTTGAGACTAGTGCTGACATCATCTCAGTGAACATATGCGACGGCTGTTTACTACGCCCTTACGGCCAAAGAATGACAAGATCGGCACGTCTGAACTGGTGAACGACGCCATAGAGGACCCAGATGATCATCGTACAAACAACCATAAAACAATAAAGACACCGCTGTGGGATCAGATGAAATGCCAGGCAAAAGGAGATGAAGAAGGTCCTACGCCCGAAGCGAAGACCACGACCGCGGCCCTAACTCGTCCGTCCCGTTCAAGTCGAGCAGCTCCCAATTATGTCGCCGACAACCCCAAAATGGTCGAATTGCCGAGGTACTCAGTCGATGTGGGGCTAGGGCGACGTTGGACCAAGTGAGCATTTGGACACTATTGATAGATCTCGCTAACTAGGTCAAGGTCCCTTGAATATGGAGAGGGACGCCAGCGGGCCATAGTGCATTTCGATGATCTACCTCGCCTGGACGAAGAGGAGTATCTGAACGACAGCCTGATTGACTTCTACATGATGTATGTATACATATGCCCTAGCTCCTGCAATCGCTAAGGGTATGGAGTTATCTGCACAAGCAGCTACAGGTTCCCGACAACAAGGTGTACTTCTTCAACACTTACTTCTTCACACGACTCACGGAAAATGCTGGTCGCAAGTCCATGGACTACAAAGCTGTCGAGCGCTGGACATCCAAGGTTGACATCTTTGCTTACGATTACATCGTTGTGCCCATCAACGAATCACAGTATGTTGACGTTAAAATACTCGAAGACACCTACTAACGGTTTCAGGTCTCACTGGTATTTGGCAATCATCTGCAATGTCTCAAATCTCAAACGCAAACCCATTCTTCAAGATTTCGATGAGCCACAAGCTCCTACCCAAGAGCAACCCGACTCTACCGCCCAGTCTATTACACGTAGCGATAACGATGAGGCTACAACTCAAGGGGTCTCAAACCCAAACCCGCCCGTGACCACAGAGTGTTCACAAAGCCAACAGGAGGAAGACCCGAATCTCTTCGACGAGGAGTCGCTATCACTAATCGATCGCGATGATACTGGGACGGAGGTCGGTTCCAATACTAAAACGGATGAAGCGAAGGAGTTGTGTCCTTTGACGAAGGCCGGACCTGAGAATGCGTCACAGAACACCGCTGGTGCGAAAACCATCCCTCGAGGTGTGTTCGCACAAGAGACCATAACATTTGCAAAGAACAAGCCCAAACGCAGGCCCACGCCAAAGAGAGACCCAAACCAGCCACTGATTGTGGTCCTAGACTCTCTTGGTGGTTCTGCCCGCAGCGGGGCAGTTCGCGCCCTCAAAGACTGGGTAGCGGCGGAAGGCGAGAAAAAGCGAGGCATGGAAGCGATTATCAAAGAGAATGGCTACTATCCCAAAAACACGCAGATTCCGATGCAGGACAACTGGTCCGACTGCGGTGTCTACTTATTGGGATACGTAGAAAAGTTTTTCCAGCATCCTGACGGGTTCATGCAAAAGCTGCTGACTGGATCCATGTCGGCTAAAGAAGACTGGCCGGAGCTCAAGCCTTCGGAGATGAGGCACAAAATACGCAAAATCATATTCGAATGCCATGATCAGCAAGAGGAGGCCAGGAAAGTTCGGAAAAAAGCAAAGAAAGAATTGGCGAGCTCTGACAAGACATCGGCAAGCCATGTTGCACAGAAAACTGCTGACCCGGACCCACTTACTCCGCTCCCTAGACATGTCTCGCCTGAAAAGTCACCAACTCCGAAGACAGAGAATGAAAATAAAAGACGCTCCGTTGAGGAAGAATCTCCAGCACGGGCTTGCTCACCTATAGCTCTTCCACAACCTCGACTTAGTTCGCCTTTCAGGCCACATAACGATGATGCAACCCTGATCAAGCACTCCTCTCGAGAAGTTACAGTCAAAGTTTCTGAATTGCCTCCGATAGTGAGGTCTCCGGTCAAAAAGGCTTCCGTCACACCACGATCAGATGAGAAACCAAGGCGGCATAGTCCTGAAGTTCGTATTTCAGGCAGAACGCCTCAGTCACACAAGTCGACTAGCAAAGGGTTCAAGAAAACCATCGGGTCAGCAGGGAAAGACGAGCCGCCCCATCAGAACGGCGATGCATCACGTTCGCCTAGTCTGAACAAGCGCAGGAGGCAGGACGATGGCAATGCTTTCATGTGTTCGCCAAAAGCCAAGAGACAATCTGTCAAATCGTCGCGGCAGCCAAAGGCGGATGACGACTCGGAAAGCAAGGCATCATCCCCAAACAACGGAGAAGGTAGTGCAGCGAACATGCCTATTGAAATTGAGGATTCGCAGGAGATGCAAATCGTAGATTCAGCGCAAGACCGCCACCTTCAGCCTGGTCTTTTCACACATCGCAGGCCGCCGTCGCATTCTTCTAAGCCGAAGCAGACTTCCAGTGTCATGCCGTCGGAGGAAGTGGCTAGGGATCCAATGGACGCGATATCACATTCTACCGACCAGATGCAGCTCGATGGTGCCGACGATGGTTCGGTAGTGAGAGAAACACCAGAGCCTGACAGAAGAAGCCCGACGGCACGAAAACTGCGGTTCTAGTCTATCAGCCAGAGATTTTCGGAACAGGCTTCTGTGTGAAGTCTCGGCGGATCATCTACGGCGCCTCCAGCCATATTCCATTCACGCTTTTTTTGACTACATCTTTATGTTTCTTGGCATGGCGATGGCGTTTTCTGCTGAACCTACCAAGCAGGCTGGCGATTCGTGAAGGTGGGACTGGTTTTGTTCTGTTTCAAGACGGAAGGACGCGTACAGATATCCTGAAAATCCTACATCACACTGCACTCTCGAGTATTTTGTCTTGTGATTGAGCCCCTTCACTCAGTTGCCGTGATATATTTCCGTTTGTGCCGCGGCCACCTGTAGGGTCATCCAAGGCTGCTACCGCATCGTCAACATCTGCAATTTGTCAGCACTGTATTTGGCCAAACCCCCTTTCGCTCAAGGAGGTGAGTGTACCATTGATGGAAGGCCTACCCTGAAACCCATCATCCGTCTCGGCAGCTTCCCGCCCCACCCACCTCTTCATCTTGTCCCTCACAAATTCGGCAAAGTCCCATTCCTCGGCCTCGAGCCTGCGTGCGCCGGCGGTCCAGATATACGCCTCTGCTTCTACCTCGTCGCCCTCTACGTTATCTTCTTCCTTCTGCGACAAATCGCCCATACCCTCTTCTCCCTCTGTTCTCTTGCCGCCTCTTTGCTGCAATACACGCACTTTCACCTTCTGCCTCTTGTACTCGTCCCCTTCGAAGATGTCTAGGCGCCATATATCGCCGTCGGTTAGGCCCTCGACCAGGGTGCCGCGCACAGAAGAGGTGGATGAGGGCTCGGAGACGGGTAGTATGGCCGGATAATCCGCAGCTTTCACTTTGTGGCGGCGATGGGCATGGAGAATTGCCGGGCGTATGTGCAGAAGCGAGGTATGTGCGGATGTCGGTGGGGTTTGGCTGCCCCAAATTACGCGGTGGAGGACGGGCGGGGCCATGAGGGTACCGTAGAAGAATGCTGTGTGGGTCATTGCGGGGTGGTATTTGGGCTGTCGGGCCAATTCAAGAGAAATTGAGCGTATGGAACGTATTGGCGATGTGGGAAATGCGATGATGATGGGAAGAAAAGCGTATGTATGTTGAAGATGTATGGGTAAGATAGACACCAATGACGAAGGAAGCGCGATAAGGGTGTGCTTATCAGTCAGCCTTACAGCGGCCGCTAATGCACGCCAGATCGGCGGTAGATTGCGCGCTGGTTCCTCCTTTTTTTTTTCCCCTACTCGCTCCCTGCTGTTCTTGATTGTCTCCAAGTCAGCCAGCCTTCCGACCGACCGCTTGTGTCCAAGGGACTCTCCAAGCTGCAGCGTGTGGAAATCTCCGTTGCGAATACGTTGGCCCAACGGGAGGTAGCAGGCGAAGAACGGTGTAAGAATACGAGATAGAGTTCCGACAGCGCCACGCCCGTTCCGAACTTACCGCCTCGTACCGTACCAATAAACAACAGCAACAACAACAACAACAACAACAAGAAGCACAAGCATGTTCTTCATCAGCGCAATCGTAAAGAACATAGCTCCAATCTTGTACGCGCCTTCTCTTTCCCTCCCTCTCCGCGCAATCCTAACGCCCCATCCAGCATAGCAACGAGCCCGATCACCAGCTATGGCGACCAAATCTACTCGATGCACCGAGCGCGCAGCTCCGCCGGCTTCTCGCTCGACATCCCGCTCATTATGCTCGTAGCCAGCATACTAAAAGTCTACTACTGGTTCGGCGCGCACTTTAGCACCTCGCTGCTCATCCAGGCCCTGCTGATGATATGCGTGCACCTCCTGCTACTGCATGTCGCTCTCACAAACCGACCGCCGCCGTCACATCTCCCCTTTCAGCACAAAGACGTGTCGAACCGACCGTACGATTTCTGGCAGTGGCGCGCGCCCAGGCCGTATTGGGCATTTATAACGTATTTCACTGGCGGCTTGTTGGTGTGTCATCTGGTTATAAGCTCCACGAGCGTCTTCGTGCCGTATACCGATGTGCTAGGTGCCGTGGCACTGACGATTGAAGCTACGCTGCCACTGCCGCAGCTGTTGGCTAATTACCAGCGTCGCGGCTGTAAGGGCTTCCGGCCGAGTGTTATTGTGAATTGGGTCATTGGTGATACGTTCAAGATGTGGTTTTTCTTTGCTAGTGCCACTGGCGAGGTACCCTGGGCTTTCAAGGCTTGTGGTATTTTTCAGGCTTGCTGCGATTTGGGGCTCGCGGTTCAGTATCTGGTTTGGGGCGATGGGCCACCTGGTGTCGACGGTGTCAGCAGGGAGAAGGTGGCTAGGAGTCCGTTGCCCTCGGATGAGGGGTGGAGTAAGGAGAAGTTGGGGCAGGTGGGTGTTACGGGTGGGATGGAGATGAGTGATGGGCAGGCGTGGGAGAGGCCGAGGGCTGGATGAGTTGGCGGGGCTGTGCGACTTGGAGGATGGGATAGAAGGTTGGTGGAGAACATACACATGGACATCAGCTATGTCGAGTAACGTTAGTACTGCAACAATGAAAGGTAGATCAACGATTATACGCTGAGGAGGAACACTTGTGTACGGTCGCTATGCCCAAGATTAACTTGGCACTTTCACGGCTTCTGACTGAAGACAGGCATGTTATGGCCATGTCGCGTGACTAGGTCTGGTGTTTCTATTCTTCTTTAGGCTAAGATGGTGAGAAACACTTCTTCGATTGCTCTGCTTGCCGCTTTCTGGAGGGAGAAGGACTTGATGGCGATTAAGAGGAAGCAGAAGGATGGAAACGAGAGGAAGAACGGGCAGCCCAGCTCCATGGTATTGATGGAGATAACGAAGAGAGTGTATTGGAACAAGCGAGGGAAAAAACCTTTTGCGCGGTTCATGGCAAATCATCAAAGCCTGGACTGGCAATTGTAGCCGTTCTGAAACTTTGCAACTGTGTTTCCTCTGCATCACGCTTCCAAACGCGAACACATGTTTATAGGAGTCCAGATGAGCTATCACATGGCGTGTTCTCCCCAACCAGCAAAAAAAGGTGAGTCCATATGACAGTACCTTTTCTCTCTCTCTCTCTCTCTCTCGCTCTCTCTTTCTCTTTCTCTTCCACTCAAGCTTTTCCCTAATCAAAACCCCTTCAGCCCTTCGGTTGATAGCCACAAAATGCCACCAAAAGCCTTTCTCAATTCCCCGCCCTCCGCACTACCGTCAAAGAAAACCTACCTAAGCTCAACAAGGCTGTTGGCAATGTTAACAACTGAAAGGCATGCAAATAGTCTGGATTTATGTTTTGTTATCCTGACCAGCGACGCTGAGACTCTGAAAGGTAAATCTCCTGCACGAGAACCATGCAAACTGGGTTGCTCGCCCAACCCGTCAGTCCAATCTCCGCTACGTTGATTAACCCTGCCACACATTTACACATGTATTCCTCGGAGTTAACCCCGATACCGTCCTACGAAGGCCTCACCCCACCACCCGCAATCCCGGCTCTAGCCTCGCTTCCCTCCCGCGTTGGTGCGTTGAATAGATGTGCAGCTATCGTCTCGGCTAATCTTACACACCTCACTGCTGTGGCTAAACCGCTGGAGACGATGAGGCCGGAAGAGGTCAGTGAGAGCCATTTGAACGATATCTGGGAGGAAGGGTATGGGCTGGGCAAGGCGATGCAAGAGTTCAAAGAGCAGATGGATGAAGTCGGTGACATATTGCGAGAGCTGATGGCTGGTCGACGGAAGGCGAGTAAGGCCATGGGCGATGCTAGTCTTAAGGTGAAGGACGGAAGGGGTGCGGCGGGAAGAGGGTTTGGAAAGAGAAGGGGCTTGGGGTTCTGAAAGAACAATTGCGGTAGTCCATAGTATTTGCTCGTTGTGTTGCGGCTGATGTATATCCTGTGTGCAAAAGAGCCATGTATTCATGTCAAGCCGTCAAGTTCATCTTCTTCTATTCATTGTTGTACAACTATAGACTGTCTATGCAGGGATAATCTCTGGCTGCACACTCTCCAGTGTAGGGACCACAGGCTTGATCAACCCCTCATTATCAAAGTAAACCCTGTCAATAGTAACCTCCCTCATCGTCCCATTTCCATCCGGAATAGCAAAGCGGTGGTAGGCCATGTACCAGTCATCGGTGCCAGGCACGTTGATGATGGAGCTATGCCCTGTGCCGAGAATGCCGAGCTCAACATTCTTCTGAAGTATGACCCCATGGTAGGTCCAGGGTCCATGGACGCTTGTCGATGTCGCGTATCCGACTCGGTAGTTCTCCGAGCGTGTATCGTCGATGGAATACGTGAGGTGGAACAATCCCTTGCGGTAGTTCAGAAAGAGACCTTCTCTAAAGTCGTTCAGGCCGCTGATGGAACGAGTGGTACCACTCTTTAGCGCGACCATATCGTCAGTGAGCTCAGCGTAGAGCGCGGCGTTGCTACCACCTCCGTTGCCCCAAAAGATATAGTATTTCCCCGTTGTTGGGTCTTCGAATGTTGCCGGGTCAATAGCTTGGCCAGTAGTGACGTCGCCGTTGTTCAGGATCATGGCTGTCGGTTGGGCAGTGAATGGCCCCTTGGGTGCCTCTGCGATTGCAACCCCAATAGTTTTGCGGTCATATTCCGGATTGTTGCCGCTGAAGTAGAAGTAATACTTATCATCCCTCTCAATGATGGTTGGGGCCCAGGCATTCCCGGTCGCCCAAGGTACATTCCCGTCCGTACCATTCAGAGTCAGGAAAGGTTCCTCTGCACGAGTCCAAAAAACCAGATCCGGCGATTTCCAAACGTAGAAGACGTTGGCGTTCCAGCCCGGAAATCCGTCAGTGGTTGCATAGATGTAGTAATGATCGCCAAAGACTGCGATGTTCGGATCAGCGTATAGGCCTTGAAGTACAGGGCTTCCTATCTCGTTGTTTAAACCGGCGAGCTCCCGAGCAGTGACCGGAATCACAGTTCCGTGGCGTGGACTGCTTGGCAAATTGTAAGAGCTAGAGACTTTCCAGTTGGGGTTGGCAATGTCTGCAGTCTCCAAAGGAATGTAGCCGCGCCCAGTATACTCATCAACAAATAGATAGTACTTTTCGCCGCTGACATCACCCTCGTTTGCCTTGAACACTGTGGGTCCTTCAACATTACTTGTGCCAGCGTTGCTTCCAATGCATGTAGCAACCTGGGTCCATGAATCTACCGGGGCAAGAAGAGATGAAGACTTTTCCCGAATGATATCTCTGCAGTTTGTGCCTGTTCCCCCCTCATCTTTGGTGAATCGGAAAAACCTGCTACCCTCTTGTATGACTGTGGTATCGATGCGCGACATTCCAGCGTCTTGCCAGATCTCGGGTTCACTAAAGGTAACAAAGTCCCTCGTGGTGGCGTAGAGCATCCGGTGGTAAGTTGGCCCGGTTCGATTGATGTTGCTCTCTTCGTATAGCGACGAAGCCCAAAACACGACGTACGAGCCAAGATCGGTGTCATAGTACGCCTCAGGCGCCCATGTGTTCCCAGCAGTATCGGGAGAAACTTTAATATGACGTTGCTGTGACCATGTCTTGAGATCGCTCGATTCCCAGATCTCGAGATACAGACTACCGATGCGGACTGCATCGCCCCAGGAAGTACCGGAGCCAATGGAAAGATCGGTGGCGAGCAAATAGAATATGTCACCTTTAGGTGATCTAATAACAAAGGGATCGCGGAGGCCCTTTGTACCTTCAGTAGAAGTCAAGATTGGCTGTCCATTGTTCAGCTCCTTCCAGTTCAAGGCATTGTTACCCTGGCTGGCTGCGAGGTAGATCTTTTCGCCAGCTAAGCTGTTGTTGGTGAAGTAGGTGAATGCATAACCTTGGAAAGGTTCGAGCCTGACCGCTTTCCGGACGTTGGCATTGAATGTGCGGTTTGAAATTGCCCCGTCATGACTGATGATGGCCGTCAAACTGACTGCAGTTTCAGCGTCCTGCCGCTTGACTATGCCATCTTTCGTGATAATAGATGGCTTGCTGCTTCCCCAAGTAACATTCAAGCCTCCGGATGTGACTGGAAGATAAAGGTTTCCACGAACATCCTCAACGTTGGTAACGGTAAGACCGTCAAGCGCTTCCTGTATCTGAGAGTCGGGAGAGGTCGTTTGTGCTGTAGCTGTCGACCATATACCCCATGCGTATATGGGAAGATAGTGCGGACGCATCGTCAGCTATGAGAGGTGGAAAACCAAGAAACAGCGTCTGCTCAACGTACTCTCGATGAGATTGCACATCTTGATCATATACGATAGCTATGGTGCGGAAGCTATACCCAACAAGAAATTATCGAGTTTAACGCCGTCAGAAGCCATAACTCTTCGTATACTTGTTTCCTGTGATGAAAAAAAGGTAAAATATATCCACGAATACGCAGTGGTCGGAGGAACTTCTAGGGCAAGCTATCATTTGCTTGCAAGGTACCCAAGTAGCATCATACCCATTCGTGGCTAGATCCGTTCGTATCATACTCCATGCTCGCGAGATATGCCGAGTCGTTGCTGTGGGACACTCCGCAAAGACATGGGAAGAATAGGTGGTGATGACGCCACTTCGGTCGCGCTCGGGGTTGCTCTGCGGGGTACGACGCTAGACTTCTTGGCAGATCGGAACAACAGCCACCGGGCGCTCGAAACGCAGCGGGAATTTCTCTTGTTCACCATCTCTGCATCAAAGACACTTGTGTTTGCGTACAACGGTGCAATGCTCTTCTCTCGGTTAGCTCTCGCAAAGTGACGCTCGTCTTCGGGGTTGCGAAAATCCGAGAAGTCTGAAAGTCTACTCCCACATGCATATATGGCTCTCGGTATAGGCGAACGCTGACTGGCATGCAATTCCCGGGAGTTGTTTACAAGCAAGAGGTACTGGTTTGGCGGCAGAATCGAGCGATACAGGTTCCACCAAGGTATCGAGATAATGGTTACCGCACAACAACGGCGACTACAGAAAGAGAGTTTTGTAGACGGATCCCACTGTATAATCAAGAGGATATCCAGTGGGTCTGTGGACTAGGAACAGATCTCCCATGGTTACCCACGTGGGTGGTGCTGACGAGGTGGTGGTGTTCAGTCATCAGCGCGTTCCTACCCACCAAGTCCTTGGCAGCCCGAGCAACGCAGCGGAAAAGACTGAGATGCACGTGGAAGAAAAAGACATCCTATTCTTTTGACGCAGGCGCACATCGGTGGGCGTGTCTCGATCAGTAGAAGCAGTGATAATACCTGTGTTGTTACCGCTTCACGTCATGAGGAAGCTCCAAGTCTCTGGTCACCACCATTCGAGCCGCTCACATGCTTAACGTGAGTATCGTATGGAATCCTCACATCCGACCTTTCCGTGAAGGCTGGCCACAAACGATGTTGTGGATTATAAATTATACCTCCCTATTTTTTTCAGGTATATGCGCTGCGGATCAAACTTTTGCCTACTCATTCCGCCTTCTCACGCTTTCAGGCCTTCTTTTCCTTTAGTGAAATATCCTTAGCTACCTTTTGTTCACAATGCGCATCTCTATGGTTCTCGCAGCCATCTCCTTGTCTCAAGCTATGCTTGCTACCATTGAGCCCAGGATCTTCATCTTCATCGTTCCCGATAGCATGGGCCCTGCTTCCCAGACACTGGTCCGAGCGAATCTCTGCATGATCAACGGCAACTCAACCACCTGAGCGCCAAGAATCAACGCTCTCCCCATTAATGTAACCATCATTGGTAACACACGGACTCATTCGTCCTACAACCTTGTGACTGGTTCGGCCGCTGCCGGCACCACTCTTGCGACTGGCCATAAACCGACAATGGAGTTGTCGGACTTCTATCCGGTGGCAAGCCGGCCAGACCCATCACGGAGGCTGTGAAGCTAGCTGGGCACCTCAGCGGTCTTGTCGTGACTTTGCCCATCAGTCACGCGACTCCTGCCTGAATACCGAATGATGCAGAAGAGCTCAAGCAGGAGGTTTGATTTGGAGGAAGAACCCCGAGACGATACGCATACATATACATGTACCTCTCACGTCCCAACAGACCTCTGTACAAGCACACTGGGATGTTCCAACTTGACCACAGCAGGCAAACCTAAAAGTCGATCGGCCGCTGCAAGAGGGTACTGCCAACATACCATGTTAACCTTTCCTCGGTTATGAAGAAGGTTCCCAGCGTTCGTGCTAAATATCAGACGATTACACTTCAGTAACCCTATGGAAATCACTGTTCGAAGAATTATGGGAAATCTATTACGCCCTGGGTCGGCGCCACAAACATGGACACCCAACCCCGTTGTTCGCATCAAACACTCTTAACCCTCTTGCTAACCAGGCTGAAGACGAAGACTTCGAGCCGGATTTTAGTTTGATGGACAGTCTTTTCGCGAACAAATTCATGACAGATGGAACTGGTGCTACTGTCGAAGGCGTGAACCGACACATTGGACATGTGGGGAGTCTATCATGGCGGTGTGAGGGAAGGGGAATATCGCACGAGTTCTGGATGGATGGGTGACTTGGTATATGTGGAAGGTTTCTCGAGAGGCTAGCATAGGAACTTGTGTGTGTGTGTGTGTGTATGTATGTGTATCGTGGTCAACGATATGGTGAAAAGTGAGAGTTCACTTGACGTAAGCACACCGCCGAATGCGAATATGTGCCTGAGAGCAGCATCCGACGGATGTGGTGTTTATTTTTTTCTAAAAAAATTAATGGTATTTAACCATTGCTGTGGTCTAACCGTAGAGGGGCTCATAGTAATGGCTCTGATATTAGCCTTGATCATGACACCCTTGGCAATGGGTGCTGATATGTAACCCCAACGATACTATAAGCGCCCCGATAATGCTATTCGCAAAAACAAAAACATGGTGCCATAGTCCCCTTTGCCAACACATCCTCACAAAAGGCCACCATCAGTTCGAAAAAACATCATGCTGACCCATTCAGGAAAACCTCAGCAGCATCTCTGACTTGCATCTCACATCTACTTCCGAAATGGTTCATAGGTCAACCTCGCTCCAATTAATCCTCGTCCAAAAAATCATCTTCTCTATCCCCATCGCCACTCCCACCCTCACGCTTCTCCTTCTCCTTCGTCCTCTCCTCTTCGGTGACCTGAATCTGCCACTCCAACTCCGCCGCCGCCACACTCCACTTCCCAAAGTTGTTTGCCCGCCAACTGCCATCCAGACCCCGTGTACAGAGTTGTTCAAGAACATGTTCATTGTCAAAAACCGGCAACATGCCGCCGTTGTTCCCAGAGTACGAGTCGTAGCCGTCGTACACCGGGTTGCGGATTTTGTTTAGAACGGGACGCATGTCGAAGCCGGTGGGGAGGTGGAGGCATGCTGCATGGTCTGATTCCATGGTGTTGGAGGCGTCGTGGAAGGTGTGCGTGGGTGTGGCGGCTTGTTTGGCGAAAGCTTGGCCGTACGCTTCTTTGTGAGCGCTTAGGTAGGCTGTCATGGCATTGCAGATTGCGTCGCCATTTTCAACATCGGCCATGGTTATGCCGTGGCGGGCTGCGCGGACTTGAGGGTCATCGTCGACGTTGTAGGCTGATTTGGGGCGATTGGGAGGTCGAACCAAGATCGAAGGTCGAGTAGCTTTCGTATAAGGGAATGGTTTCGGAGCGCGGGTTTGGGTAGCTGAAGGGGGTTTAATTTGCGCTGGAGTAGCTACTGATGTGGGTGTCTGTATCTGCGTTGGACTCACTGTCAGAACCTGGGCCTGAACAGCTTCAGGAACTTTGTTTCGCAATATGCCTCCTATTGGACGCTGGCGAGTTTGATTCTGGGCTTTCTGGTGCTTTTGCACACTATCTTTGGGCCCTGGAGGCTGTTTGCCATGTTGTCCTGATTGTGCTGCGTGAAGCCGGACTATCTCATTATATTGTTCCTGCGTCCACGTATGGCCGGCCCGGTCGGTGATATAGAGCTGTTGCAGATTCATCGCGGAAGGAGACAATTGCTGGGCAGCCTGCATTTGCAATGGCGATTGTGACTGTGACTGCTGCCCCATCTGTGCCTGATGCTGAGCGGCTTGTTGCCTTGTCCTTTCCTGAAACATGTCTTGCCATAATTGCATCTTGCGGGCCTGGCTCTCCATCGTGTTGTTGTATGTTTGCGCTTGCGGCTGCAGAGGTTGCAGAGCGCCCTGTAGCGGTCGCATTAGCTGTTGCTGCCCATGGCTCTGGTTCATTATTACTGCCACCTGCTCCTGGGTGTATATTGGACCGACGGTGCGGTCAATGAAAGTCCTAGCCTGCGTTGGCTGCTGAGATAGGAGAAAGTCCTGTATCTGTCTCGCTACGTGGTGCTGCTGTCCAGGGCTTTGCTGGACCATCTGCTCACCACGCGTCTGCTTCATCATTGCCATCATCTGTTCGTGGGTGAGCGGCTGGTTGCTGTCTGGAACTCCAGAGAATTGTAGTTGTGCCCTCTGCGGCATCTGCCGCTGACCTTGTAGTTGAAGCGCTGCCTGCTGCGCCTGCGTGATTGGGTCCATCTTTTGTTGTTGTATACTTAATTGATAGTTAGTTCATAGTCGAGTAAGGGTGTAAGTGTAGATTGGAGAATAAGAGAGGGTAAGATAGAGCAGTTACATCATGTCAGCATTACAGCTTGTGCGGGTCTGGGTTCGCTACCATATGCCACAGAAAATGCTAGCTAATCGTTGCGACCCCGTCTGTCGGGCACGCTTTTGATCTCTTTACAGCATTTGTGATTGGAGAGAAAGGCCCTTGAATATGCCAGTTGAACACTTGGCATCCCCAGTTGTTGCGTCGATAAGTCCGATAAGCCCTCTCAAGGCCATGTTCATACAAGTACTTCGAATTCCTATAGCGCCCAAAAGAGATAATTCAAGACATACGCTAGCTTTTTCAATCCCGCCACACGTGACAACAAGATACACGTCTTTTCTAAGCCTGCTCGGGGAGCAGTCCCATGAACTCCAGTGCGAAGAATGTAAGACCCCTCATACGTAACCTGCCAACAGATGTCAGCCTACAAGACCCTCGAACTCCAACCGCGCTCGTGTAAAGATTACAAAATACCTTTCCTAGCGCCCTGAAAGAAGAAGCGGACAATAAAGACTTGCAGACCAGCCATGGTCATAATCAATCCCGACTCCATCAGACTGAAGTTGAATATCCTCTTCTCCGTGCTCTTGACTGTGCTGAAGTTGCGGTTCTCGCGTGTGCGGAAGTATTTTTGGTTACGTGAGATAGTTGAAAGCCGGGCCGAAAGCTTTAGGATGGACTCTTCGAGGACGGATGTTTGTTCGGGGCCTGCACCCTGCTTGGAGGGAATCTTGGCACGAGCTTGTTCGTTCTCGACCTGCAGTCGCAAAAAAGTCAGTACGGGAAGGGTAGCTTTGTCAGTGCTGTCAGGAAAGACATACAGCAATCTCAAAATCCACCATCTTTTCCGCGAAGGTGCTCATCTCGTTGTTGAAGCAGAAGCGGTATTCACCGACATCGTTCGCCGTGAAGACAAAATCGCCTTGTCGTTCTTTGGTCCCATCGAGAATAACCTTGTCTCCAGGTCCTACGACCGAGTAATCGATATCGAACGAGCCGCCAGATTGTACCTATTGGTATACTTGTCAGTCTGATCATTCCGGAATTGCGGCCGTTGCATGGTGGACAAGATGTGTTCGAGATTGTGCGAGACTGAAGGAAGTAATTGCATATCTGGCGTGCACAAGAAGACGTACAGCGAAGTAAAAGGCCAGCTTAGTCCCCTTGTTCTCAGTCGTTGCGAAGAAGCATGCCTTCTCGTGCGCTTCTAGCCTGTAGGTAAGGGCGGTAGCGTATACAGCGGTAGTATAAGTCAGCAGGGTGCTGAGCAGCGTGAGAAACCCTCGCATCGTGTTCTTCGGCGTGAGATGACCGCTTTGGTTCTTGTGTGTTCTGGTGGTTGCTAAGTTCCAGCTGTCGACAACGTCGGCAGTAGGTTTGGCCGACGCAGGGATGTGACGGGGGAGCGCGCGGGGACCAGGAAAGCAGCCAATGAGAATACGGCGGTCGGCTTTTGCATGATTGGCTATGGAGCCAGAGGGATGGTCGAGGCATGATGCGATTTCTGCTATGCTGGTCTACATTGCCTGCACCTGCACGCTAAACCTGATCCAAACAGCACGCTGCAAACATTCCAGCGCCAGTGCTAACTTCTACACGCACGCGACCCCGCCTATGCACTGCATCGAAACTCCTTTGCGCCTTGTGTTTTCTGAAGGGCGCCACGCGCGCCACCCTGCTCGATAATATCGACATGTTTTTCTACCAAAGACGTAACATGGCTGGTGAGCAATGTCGCTTGCAATCCTGTGATATCCTACACCGCTGCTGCTGCACTTCAACGAATGAAGATGGAGTCCGTCTTTCCCCAGAGCGTCCGTGCCTTGGCCGGATGGTCGAGACCAAGTGACACGTCGTCGCGCTGTGTTACAACGTCCCATAATATTACATCTGTCACCGGTTAGTGGGTTTCCATCCACTACGCCTATACTGTCTGCCTTACCATCTTCTATAGCCTCTGGTTTCGAATATTGTGACCTGCTTACAAGACCAAATTTGATTTTGTCCAGCTGCTTTCCCTTGATCTTGGTGAAGTCTGAAAGCCTTTGTTTGGTTTCGCTGAACGGTTCGCCCTATCGTCTGTTAGCATCAACCGCCCAGTAGTGTCTGGTTCTTGATATATCTTACCTCTTTGAGAGAGAACTGGAACGGCACGCCGTGTGGTTTGGAGGGTTCTTTGTCGAAATGAAACACTGTAATCTTTTTGGACGATTCGTCATCTGAGAAGGGCGCGACAAAGATTTGCGTGTAATCGTACAGGCTCATGATGGAATGATCTGGGGACAGCGACTTGTGGAACTTGTGCATGTGCGTCTCGTAGGCCCGCGATTTCTGCATAATCTCATCGCTGATGCCAGCTTTCTTCTGCAAAGCCTCGAGAAGATCGGAAACCTGAGCGTTCTTCGGTACCATTAACGTGTGCTCCTCCTATGCTACGTTAGTAGTGGCCATGAAATCGCTGCTGAGAGAACCTACCTCTTTACTAAGCCCTTCGGGCAACCAAGTTACCTTGACAGGCTTCCTTTGCTCCAACTCTTTCAGACTCATGTCTAACACCTCGTAAAACATGGCATCATTTCGTTGGGTCGCACTCGTCGAGTAATTGTATGGACCAGGGAAGAGAAGGTTGTTGAGTGTCGAGTTGGCATTGTACTTGATGGTTTGCTTGGGCTTGCCAGCAGTGCTGACTGTAGTAAAGCGGAGATGATTAGGGTCGGCTTTGAGGTACTCTGCTACTTTGCTAGAGAACTGATCGTAGGCCATTTTCTTGCTGAGGGTCAAGGAAAAGGTGGGTAGGTCTGCTTCTGGTATTCTCGGCACGAACTCAATGTTGATCCTGTTGAGTAGGTAATCGTAGAATTCCTTGGCCTCAGTGTAGCCCCCTGCTGCCGTTATCTGCGTCGTCTCCTTTTCACTCAGCACGCGCTGGACTGTGATAATGTCGCCATCCTGGATCTCAGAGGCTGCCAATGTGACCTTTGGCTTCATCGCTTCAATCATGTTTTGTTTGATCTCCTCGGACAGTTTGATTTGTGTGCCGGCTGGCCACCCCATTATCTTCAAGATTGAAGGACTGAGGTCAGACACTTTGTCTTGGTATCCCGCATAGAAAGTTCCCATTCCGAAAAGAGTCTGTTGGGTGGCATCGAAGTGCTTCAGGAAGATCATTAGTGGGCGGTCGTTGGCCTGGCCCTTGAGATCCACCAGCCTTTCACCGAATACTGGCGCACCAGCCTCGTCGCGGTCTTCGGCTTTTTCAATCCACATCCTGAATTGCGACTGCTTCGTGCCGTGTTTGCTTGCTGCCTCTTCAACTGTCATCTCAGGGAATTCCAAGGCAGTGTCCGGGCGAATAGTACCATTCTGTCGGTTCACCATCGACCACGGCCGAAGCATATCCGCTTGCGTACCCAAATCTTTCGCGACGGTTGCTGCAAAGTCAGCCATAGTAGTCGACCTGAGGACTCTGTAAATTTTCGGACTGGCGGGCGTCTCTGCATCGCTCTTCCATGGCACGATATCAAATCCTTGGTAGACGCTGAATTGGTCGTCTGACGCCACTGCGACATCCATGTAGAGATGGGCTTCCTCGCGCTCCTTCTTCCTGCGTTCAAATATCGCCCGCTCTTCAGCAAGTCGCTCGGCTAGATGCTTGGGGGGTTCCACGATCTTCGGGTCCATGAGAACATCATCGAGCTTCGTTTCGCGGATGTAAACCAACATGTAAGCGCTCATAGAGCGCTTTGCGGACCACGCACGTGTGTATGGGTTCCGTTGGCCAGTGTTGCCATTTGCTTGAACATAGTCGCCGCCGAAGTTTTCTTCCAGTGCCTCCCGAATCGTCGCGCGTGTGACACGGTCGTCGTCGAACTTGTAGTAGTGGCCGTCCTTGGTCGGCTTGAGGAAAGCGTAGTAATGGCCTGCATTAAGATCACCGCTGTGAACCAGAACGCCGTGAAGGTGATATATCCACGACTCGGATCGATCGGCACCGTCGGAAAGGTATGGTGCGGCGTCCCAAACCTCGGGGAATTCGTAACGGTCATTGACTTTCATCATGGCGTCGCGCTGGAAGTCGTATTCGAAGCGCTTAAGCTGGAGATGTAGCACAGGCGGAAAGCTCTCGAAAATGACACCCTTTTTGGCGTCCTGCAACCCGAAGCCTTCAGCAAAATATTTGTTTTCACCGTCCATGGTCTCCACTTGGACGTAGTCCCTAAAGCTATCGTCCAGGTTCTTGTTGCCGCTTACGTTCAATTGAACGTCCCAAAAGTCCTCAACGCGAGAAGATTCGTAGTCGACGTTAATACATGATATGTAGGTTTTCATTTTGCCCACGAACATTCTTGTCAAGGCTCCTTCGGCCTCTGTGCCTTTCATCCTCTCATCAAGCTTGTCCATGAGTACGCGAGACAGCTCCTGCACATCTTGTTGCTCGAAAATCTGCTTTGAGTCCCAGCCAAAAGAGTGCGTCAATTCTGTAGTTCCTACGGCATTGGTGGAGGTCTGGAGCTGGTAAAAGAGTCTTTGTAGGGCGTACGCGCTATTCGAGCGATCGGCCTCTTCGGCGGTAGGGATTTGGTAGACAGCCTGGCGAGGTCAGCGACAGGGTTGTCTTGGAAATCTTGTTACGTACTTGGCGGAAGGCGTTGGTGAAGAAGAGGGACTGAAGTAGAGAATTCAGGTAGCACGTGGCGCCTTGGTTCTTCATGCCGACCATGCCGGTCTCCTTCTTGGAATCATAGCTGCGCCAAGTCAGAAACGGATGCATACGCGTATCGGTGGCCATTACTCACTTGATAAAGTTGTGCCAGAGTACACCAGTTGGGTCCTTGAGCACTCGTATGTATGCAGTTGCATTGGCCCCGTTGTCCTCAACCATTGGCCGTCCCCGGTCCTCCCAGGAATTGCTGAAGAGCTTTCTCAGCTCTGCAAAGCGCGTAAAGCCCCAGTCGCCCTCTTCGGCAGTGAAGCGGTGGTGTGCGGTATGGGTAGTGAAGATGGAAGGGTCTTTGGGATTCCATAGCACCAGCATAAACTCTACGCATGCATACCAGTCCTCGGGCATTTGCTTGTCCTCGTATGCCTGCTCGAGGTAGAAGGAAGCAAAGTCAACATTGTTGCCGAACGGGAAGAAGAGTATACGCCAGGGATGTCCGCCGCATTCAAAGACTGGGCCATGTTCACGCCGAGTTAGTTGGCGCCAGTCTCTGATTTCCCACGTATGGTAGGCCTCGGCTTCGGTCTCGTATTCGGCATTCTTGGGCATGTGTTTCTTCATGAAGGCATCGTACTCGTCGGCGCGGGGCTCAGGCTCGGCATCGACCTCGTCCATCTGATCGTCGGTATCGGGGGTGATTATGGCGACGTCGGCCTTCTCGTCGTACTCGTGGTCGACGAGCATGTCGCTCTCAATCTGCACGGGCCGGGGGGTTAGTATGTTTGGTCACTTGCAGAGGCGGAACCGAGGGCGCAGGCTTACCTGATCCATGGCGTCTGCGAGTTCCCGGCAGGAGCGGGTGGTGGCGGGACAGGCAGCAGGCAAGGAGCTTTCGGGGGCAGGCCGCAGGGGGAAAAGGCACGACGTGTGCGCTCAACGCAGAAATGGGGGCAAAGGAAGCTGCGCGCCGGTCGCCGTAAGAAGGAAAAGGTACGGGTGGGCAGATGCGCGGGAGGGATGCGGGTAAGGATGCGTTGCTCGCTAAAAGGTGGCGGTGGAGAGATGACGACGGGATTATCGTCGTCGTGGAAACTTGCACTGCAAATATGTACACGGGGGGAAGAGGTTGGGTAGGGCGCACCAACTCAGACACTGGGGAACAAGCTCTCGAGGCTCAGAACTTCAGCCTGCAGCGAGAGGTGCAGCCTTGGCGCTTTATACAGTGGAGAGCAGCAGCAGGCAGAGCAAATCCGCCGCCCACGACGTCATCCGGCCAACTGCAGCGCAAGATGCCACGCGCATCTGTTGCGGCGGTGACAGGCGACAAACATGGAATCTTTGTTTGTGTTGCGCCAGACTTGGACATGTACAAGTCTAGTTATTCGTGCATTGCCCATCAATTTCGCCAATCAGATAATT
This sequence comes from Paradendryphiella salina, assembly GCA_900634815.1. NCBI lineage: Eukaryota > Fungi > Ascomycota > Dothideomycetes > Pleosporales > Pleosporaceae > Paradendryphiella > Paradendryphiella salina. The sequence goes on along the minus strand of LR132165.1, from coordinate 4,771 downwards.
CCTGTGCCGTGGTTCGGCCATTTCAATCAGTGCGCCGGAGAGCGGAGCGCATCGTCACATGCCCTCGTAACCAGGTGCGGCTCCAGTATGCCTCGAGTCTCCACACTGCCTTCTGAGAGATTCATCAGTTATGATTATAGGAACACAGTGTTTCGCTCTGAGCGCGCGCCACTGTAGCAGTCTGCGTACACATCCTGGTCGAATTTCGCTGGCCAACACTGTGGCCCGATTTCAGCATGCCGCAGCAGTCGCGCCAGCATGGAGGCCGTCTTCGGCCCTCGACGAGTAAGCTTCGCAGGGGCGAGAGCTGCATCACCATCACCAAAGCTAATTCAGAATCGCAGATGGGTGCAGCGTGAAGCCAGGCCCATAAGCTTGCGCCAGTTGACTTTCTTTGGAAGGACCCTGACGGAGTCTCGTCTCATCGACTCTGCCAACTACTGCAGGCTCGAGCTCCCAACCAGGTACCATGGCGTCTTCCATACCGGGAATTCTTGCTAACCTTGCCCAGGCTTGCTCACCGTCTTCGTGATATACAGACCTTGCCATATGTCGTCGTCGCGAACCCTCATCTTGCCCATGTCTACGAGTCATACCTACGAGCCTTTGAGCGGTTTCGTCGCGTGCCCGAGATACGGTCGCTACAAGATAACGAAAGGTATTGCAAGGTGCTCGAGGAGACCTTGACCGAGCATGCAACTGTCATACCTCGTCTGGCAATCGGTGTGTTGGAGGTGCGAGGCCTGATGAAGTCCGAGGAGACTGACAAATTCATGACTGCCATGCTGCGATCGGTATGTCTTTATACCCGCGAGCCACGTGCGCCATACTGACAGATTAGCGCATATCGCGAAGGGTTATCGCAGCACAGCATCTTGCTCTCACCGAAACCTTCAATTCACCCTGGCATTTTCCTCAAGCCCAACATCCTCCGCACGACCAAGAAGCCGTTGGCGAGATATTTCTACGATGCAACGCGAAGGAAATTGTTGAAGACTGCGGCAAGACGATGCAGGAGCTGGTCAAGCGCGCATATGGCCCCGACACAGCTATCCCGGAGATCAAAGTCTATGGCCATGTTGATGCGACATTTCCCTACATCTTGAGCCATCTCGAGTACATTATTGGCGAACTGCTGCGAAACTCAATACAGGCTGTCATTGAACAGCGCAAGTCGAAAGACGCTAAGCTTCCACCCATCGAGGTCTTGATCTGCGAAACGTCGCAGCACGTGATAATCCGCATTTCCGACCAAGGCGGTGGTATACCAAACGAGGTCTTGCCCTATCTGTGGAGCTTCAGCAAAGGACCGCGACGCGAGAAGCGACTGAAAAATCTGGCGCGCGTACCGAAGCTACTCGGCACCCTACAAGAATTGCAAGTACCCGGTCATGAGTCGGTTGTGCAAATGCAACAGAAGATGGATTTGAGATCCAAGCATAGCGATTCTGGTCTGTATCTGGGCTCGTTGTCTTCACTCACTAGCCGTGCACCAGATCTGCGTCTTGGCATTGGCCTCCCAATGTCGCGACTGTATGCGGGTAAGTAAATACTATCACAATTGGTCTAATAAATCTGACTTCTACCTAGAGTATTGGGCTGGAAGTCTGGAAATACATAGTCTAGAAGGGTACGGGGTCGATGCGTTCCTTCAAATATCGAAACTCGGCAACAAGAATGAACGCCTCACCACACGAGCCTCAATGGACGCCATCTAAAGGGGCGGCCACGAAGTACCTACTCTAATGGAAGGTTGGACATCGCTCCTTGTCTTTTGTTTGCAATGCAGAAGCAACGAATGCGTTGGTCGGTACCAGCAGAAGGTGCCAGTAGCGATACCCAAAGCTCGTGGGAGAATCCTCTTGGTCACTACGCACCCACGAAACATTCCAACATTAGACCAGCCCATCGCCAGATTGCCACATTCCTACTTGCATCCCATTGATACTTGGCAACAGTAGTCTAGCATGTCTGTTAAGCCTCATGTGAGTATTCCAGTCCGATGGGTGAGCATTGCTGACCCAACAGTCGTCGCGTCACACCTGTTTTCCTGGCGGCCACACCCATCCATCGCCCGTGATAGCGACCATGCAGGCAGGTGACATAGTGCACCAGCACTTCGTAGACCTTCTAGCCAGGGTGGCATTCGATATCGAGATGTGCGACCTCGCCTCCAGTTCCAGTGCACCACCTCACAAAATGCACTGTCCGAGGCTGCGAAAATCGGAGGTTAAGCAGCAAGGTGCGCATGTCCCACGCATTGCACCGCTTTTGTTCAAATTCCTGCGAGGGACTACATGCCACGGCTACCTGATAAGTTACCAGGGCTGATCTGGCGCAGCAATAAGTCATCTCGATACCATATCATGCTGGAAGGGCATTTCCAATGTACAAGCTCTGGAGCTCACGCTTTGGGAGCGCCTGTTTCATCAGTGTTTAGTGTCAAAAATTGAGGAACACCTACGACACTGTATCATCATTCGACTGAAAGGACGTGGAGGTAAGGAAATGTTTTCGCACAGGTTCCGTCGCCTTCAGGCCGACCTCTTGAGTCAGAAGCATCTCGCCCTGTGGAATTTGGCTTTATTGTCCCCTCTCCCGCTAATATTAATGTAGAACTTGTCGACGAGGCCACTCTCCTTCCCAGTCTGATTCAAACCCTCCCTGAAGGTCACGAGTATCTTCTTGACATCGAGGTCGCTGGCCTCGTTCACAACGTGGTTGACGCTTTCTACGAAGATCATCCCAGCCAGACTGCTGCCCATAGCTTCCGCTGGTCACTCACTTCGGGAGACCTCCCCAGCTTTGTCTACAATTATCTTTCCACCCAAGACTGCTTCCAGAATACCCGTAATGGACTAAGACTGTTTGTCAAGTGTTCAATAGACTGGTGCATCTTTCCTGTCCTCACCGTAATCGCCAAGGTTGCCTGGCAGCCGCCTAGTATACAGTTCCTTGGTATCCCCGCTCGGCTTAGATCGAGAGGTCACTATGTCATCGCACCGTGTCCCGCTAAGACCATAGAGGCCCCAGGAACTGCAGGATACACAAAATATTACAGCAACACCGAATACACCGTCAAATCCTCTTCTTCCATGGTTCATTGGGACCATGCATCCAAGCTCTTTCGCGCGCAGGCTCCGGACAAGGTGGACGTAAGATGCGCTTCCCTCCATGCGCGGAAACTCAAAAAGCTCTATTGACCAATGGTGACAGGGAGTTATTCCAACACTATCTAAGACGATGGTGCAGGCCAATCTCACCACACAATTTCCTGAGGATGTCCTGTTCGAACGTGTATCTCGATACGCTATCAAGATCGAAGTCGTGGACGTTTGTCAGCTTGATGCAATATTCGGAAAGCACGGGACACAACCTGAGTCAACTTTGGCTGTCCCTATGCAGCCCCTTAGAAGCACTCGCGTGCCCAAACCCTATCTCTGCAGACATCGTCAGCGTTGTCATTTTCTCGATATAGAGCAGCGCTGCTCTGTCGAAAACATTTCTGATCAGGAAATACCTTTCGAGGCTGCCACCACAGTAACTGCAATGCAAGATTTTGCTCAGTCCGAACCCAGTCTCTATTCACAATCGCCAAGGAAGCGTAAGATTTCGTTGTGTGAGGGTGTTGTTATCGGACCAGACGAATTTTGCTCGAACAGTCTCGACGGGGATAGCTTAGAGATTGAGCTCAAGCGTCGCAAGATGAAGCAGCCGGATGTGACAAATCTGCATGTTGACTTGATGACTCAAGACCAATCGGACCCTGTGCCCTGCCCATCTAAAGACCACAAGTCGGACACTGTTCTTAAAGCGCTCGATACTCTTGTTCAATGTGTGAAGACGCGGACGTCTGAAGCTGAGGAGCATACGGACATGACGCGCCTTCTTAGTGATCCAATTTACGCAGCCCTTACATTGGTCCTCGCCAGCGTTTGCCCCAAGTCTTCTGATGCCGCGAACGAACCCCAGAAGAAACCATGCGAAAAGCTAGAAAAAACGGCAACAGTCCAATGCCCGACGCCACCACACAGGGCCTCCGACCCCAACTATAGCGATTGTGGCTCACCAAACTCTGCGAGTGACGCCAGCGACATCGATATTCAAGCGCCACCAAAATGCGCTATCGAATCTGACTCCAAGCATTGCTCCGAATTATCACAGGAAATCATTCAGCACAACTATCGAGAATTTGAAGAAGTCGCTCGACGCAAGACGCTAGAACAGCCAGATATTGGCGATATGAGCTTTGAGAAGATTTTTCTGGGCGATAGCGAGGCCGATAGTTGGCATTCTTCTGCCGTCGATTGCGGTACCGACGATGATGCCTCTGGGCTGAGTGGGGATATGAGTGGCTTGGACATTGATGCAGATTGATTGTTGGAGGGATCTATGGAGCGCCCGAGTTAGTAGTTGCGGGAACCCAAGGGTGTCGCGTGTTCTTTTGCTGGTGTTCGAAATTGTTTGTATGCTGGCATCCTTTAGTGTGCGCATGCTCATTGTTGCTAGTGTAGGAGAACTGTTCGCGTTGGACTAAAACACGAAATGATAAGCGAACATGCCATCTTCTCACGACAACAAGTAATGTAACCTGTCCTATTTTATAACCCTAAGTGCTTCATCCACGACTGACCCATGAAGCATCTTTAAATAAAGGCAAGCATCATCTGAGTCGCCGCTTCCCTTCGTCCAAGGCGTTTGTGTGCCGGATTAGCTCCAAGCGATACAGTTTCGGAATGAGCCTGTACCTCGATAACGTGCCCGTGCGCGA
>LR132164.1:0-49483 GCA_900634815.1 Paradendryphiella salina | reverse complement strand
GTGATGGTGGTGGTGGTGGGTTTGCTGGATGACTGTTGTTGGGCTTGTTGGGGTTGGATACCCAGGGCTTGGGCTGCGGGTGTGTGTGTTAAAAAGGCGAATGAAGCTGCTGTTCTTCCCCCTCCTCCTTCTCCTCCTCCTTCGGCGGTCTGGTCTGACGGCGACGTCGACTTGCGCGTTTCTCGTTTCGGTGCGGTGCTGCTACTGGGTGGTTGAAGTAGGGCGTGTAAGCGTGATATTTGCGCTTCGTTGCGCGTCTTCTCGGCCACGAGAGCGGCGTTGAGTTTCTGGGTTTCGATGAGTTTGCGGCGCAGTGTGTAGAGGGCTTCGGGGGTTAGGAGGTGTGCGTCTTTTGATGGTGTTTGGATGTTCTATGAGCCTTGTTAGCTTTCTGTTGCCCATTTTCCATTTTCCCATTCCCCTTTCCCATATGATAGAAAAAACGTCCAACAAAACATACCTCATAATGCCCCAACCGAACCCAATCCCCTAGCCCCTCATCCCCCGGCCCTTTCCCTCTACCCAGCGCAAAAACATTTCTCAACGTCCAAATCTCCAACTTGTCGAAATTCTTATCCACGGCATTCTCCATCAACGTCTCAAGCTTCAACACGCCCTCCTCAATCTCCAGCCGCGCTTCAGGAAACACGGGGTTTCCGTCTTCATCTTTGTCTGGTGTACGGTTCTGCGAGGCGTACAGGTCGGAGAAGCCGAGTAGGGCTGGGTCGGCGGACGAGAGACCGGTTTCGAAGGAGTCGGTGCAGCGGTAGAGGACTTCGTTTATGGCGTTGATTATGTCGTCAATTAGGGACTAATGTAGAAACGTGTTGATTAGTTTGGCTTTGGAAATGGCGAACAGACTGCTGCGAACAGTAAAAAGAAACAGTGCTGGTGGTGTTGGAATACGTTCAAGGGACTTGACATTGGGCATTGAGAGAATGTGTTTGGCGGGGACGAGTCGTTTCCCCCTCCCGTTCCTTAACTCACTCTCCCACCATCCACACGAGAATGTTACATACAATAGGAGGCCAGGAAAAGTGCTCGGTAAGGAGCATATTCTCCTGCTGCTTGGCACTCGCCATCTTATCCGATCGTCGTTGCGTTGCTGCGGTTGTCGCAAACTGCTCTCTGGAATGTTTGCGACGCGCCGAGGGAGCGTGTTTACGCCGACTGGGATCTTACTGGACGGGAAGACAAGGGTCACACGCACGCACGCGCTAGGCACCTCGCCTATGCAGCCAATCCTGGTGCCCTTGCCCTCGGAAGACTGCATGTGGAGGTATGCAAGGTGAGGGGAAATGGTGGGCATTTTTGTGCTCAGCTAGTAATTGGGGCCGGAGTCCAGGCTATGATAACGTTGGTATTTGCCCGCACTGCTTCAGGGGACCGTTGCCTTGTTCGGATCGTTTTGAAGCCAAACAGGCAGTTATAGTGAGATAGATTAACGTCCTTTGATTGCATGCAGCCTATTCAGCTGTCATGATACCCAATACAATGCAGTGCTCCTAGCACCTATGCATCGAAACCCATACTATACAACGCTGCCAGATATATAGCACAATCGTTACCAATGAGCACACGCCACAGCGCACTCGGTGAAGATAAAATCATGACTTGGAACCAATCGCTCAGTACAGTCTCTCCATGCCACCCTCCCGCAACTACATGCGCAAACACTGTGATATAATGTTTTTGAGTTTCGTGATGAATGCGCAAAACAAAACAAAGCTTTTCCGCAGTCGCTGGGAAACCAGAGGGAAGGCGAGAATAATTGGTACCCCAAGATAACACTGACACATATACGCCAAGAGGTCCGGTGTGGAAGCCAGAGAGTAAACTTCTCTCCATGCGTCATGTCGCTGTCGTAAATGCAGTAGATGTGCAGCAAAAGACAAAACCACCGCCATTATTGTATCCGTAACCTACGCGGCGGAGCGGGATATCTATACATAATGTCCAACTTCAGGAACATCAGGATTAAGGCCACTCAGTACGCTCGCTGTTCACGGAAACGACGCTCTTCTTCTGCCCGGCGGGCCTTCTTTTCCCGCTCCAATCTAATCTTGTGGGCCTCGGTTCCATCGTCCATGAGCGATTCCTTGAACCAAGGATGTTGCAGTGCTTCCTTGGCTGTTATTCGCTTCTTGGGGTCATATACGAATATTCGCCGTAGGAGATCGAGGAATTGCCGGTTGAAGTCAGTGTGGGCGGGTATTGTTTCCTATGCATGTCAGTTACAATCAAGCCGGGCAATGTGGCCGAACGTACAGGAAGCTTCTTCATCGCCTTTACATATTTCTTCGATGCTTTGTTGGTATCCGCGTTAGGGTAGTCCAACTTGTAATTCTTGAAGTATCTTGCGGCACTGGACACGTTAGCAACGTTGCTTGCTCGGGTAGGCATATGCTTACGAGCTTGCCGAGTTGCGTGATGATCCACGATCTTGCTTGTAGACTGCCCGAACGATGTCTCGGTCAATCTTGCCGCTGCAGACAGCCTCCATCATGGCTAGATGCTCGAGGTTGTCATGCGTCTGGAACAGAGCATCGCCAGTGAAGAACTCGACCAGGATGCAGCCTATACTCCAGATATCGCAAGGAAAACTCCAGCCCAGGTTCAGGATAATCTCAGGCGCTCGGTAGTGACGAGTTGACACCACAGAAGAGTGATACTCGTCGTTGAAGGTGGCTGATCCAAAGTCGATGAGACGGATTTCGGGGTCAAGGAGGACTTTGCGGTGTCGTGCTGTCCGGTTTACCGTGGTTGACGACGAGGGTACAGTTCTATTGTACGTAAAGGTCTGGTAGTTATTGTTAACAAGCAGGATGTTTTCTGGCTTCAGGTCGGTGTGGATGAGGTTGAGGTCATGCAAGAAAGCGACGCTTGTGAACAGCTGTTTCGCAAACTTCTGGATGTGGGAACTTGGGAAGGGCACGAAGCCGTTGGACTTGAGGAAGTCAAATACACTTTGTCCGTAGAGGTCTGTGACGATGCATATGTGGTTCCGGTAATCAAAGCAATCTCGGAGATGTATGCATCGATTGATGTTGTGCTTGTCGTTGGACGCCAGTGTGGACAGGACCCTCAACTCAATGCGACTAGCATCCCGGTACTTGGGTACTGATCGGATGACTTTGATGGCGCAGTTGGTGCCTTTCCGTCTGTCGTAGGCCTGGACGACTTTTCCAAAGGTGCCTTGACCAAGCAGCTTTGTGATTTGGTCTGTTGTCACATGTTAGCGTACGGTTACTGCTGCTGCTGCTGCAGATGGTAGTGGAAAGAACGTACATCGCTCTGTAAGATCAGCCTCTGGCACGACAATGTAGTGACCATCCTCATCGTCTACCTTCTGGTCCTTTGTGTAAGACTTCTAGGGCATGTTAGTACGAAATGGTTATGCAACGGTCATGGATGGATCTTACGTCTTGGACAACTTGCACATAGACATCCTTGGCCTTGATGACAGGGTTGGGAGGGGGCTGATACAGGCTGAAGGGGTCATCGTGGTGGTCCAGCTCCCGTCGCTTAGCCTGCTTTGCCTCGTCCTGTACTACGGCGCGTGTGCGCTTCCGCTTTTGGCCAGCCGCGCTGTTGTCGTGCGGCGAGATGTTGTGACCGTTGCTGACCTGTGAGCCCAACGAGGTAGGCGCGGTGGTGTTGAGGGCGGAAGTTGTTCTGTCGGTGGACAGAGAATGGTTGGGCGAGTCGTAGTAGGGCGTTTGGGTGGTCGAGTAGGACGTGTGCTGGTTGTAAACAGGATCGTAGGCCGTCGACGCGGTTGTTTTGCGCTTCTTGTCGGTATGGCGAGCAGACGGATTCGTCACGGTGCGTGCAAGGCCTTGGTTGCGCAGTGGAGGCGGCTGCAGTTGTTCATCATCGTCGTCGTCGTCAATAACAATCACCTCTCTCGGTATACCGTTCTTGTAGAAGTCGGCCCAGTCAGGATTCCGGCGTCGGTGGGCCGAGCCGGGGTCGGTCGTACCCATGTCCATGGTCGACGGGTGGGTGATGGACGGCAGCTGGGGTGGCTGTCGTGAGTGGGCAGTTGCGGTTCGGCGCAGGTCTGAATTCGAGGAGCTGCTAGCGTAGCCGTTGTACAGCGAATTGCCTATCCGACCAGGCCCGTTGGCGATCTGGGCATTGGAGATGTTTGGCTGGTATGTGTGGTGGTGAGAATAAAACTGGTGATGGGGCGGGAGTGTAGCCGTGGCTGTGGAGGGCGTAGACATGGTCGAGCCGTCGTTTCTGGACATGCGAGGACCGACGTGGTGACGCTGCTTTGGTCTGCGCAGGCTAGCGGATCAAAGCACGTCGGTGAGGCGGCCAAACGGCGCGACTATGCGCTGAATGGGGTGAATGGGGTCGATGGAGGGTGCAGATGCACTGCCGTCCGATGCTCGTCCTGTGATGCGGGCTCGCCGTGGACAGAGGGCGTTATCGCAGGCGGCCTGACCAGTCGAGGACTCGGGGTGCGGAGAAAGAAAGGACCTTCACGTCGCTGCGCTCTACGAGGGCTGCGTCGTCACCGGGCGAAGGCAGGCTATCACAGTGGCTTCGGTGATGGGGGTGCACTCGGAGAAGAATGGCGGGCGTCGAACATGCCCGAGGGATGTGAAAGCGTCGTGGTCGCCGGGTGGAGGCAGGCGAGGTTGAGAGCACACTTGCGGAGTCTGTGGTGAGAAGCCGGGCCTGTGCGGTCCACTCGGTCGTCATTCGTTTTCGCGGCACGCCAACGCCAACGACCGTCTCTCGTTCGCGTCTCGCGCGCCGGACCCAGTGAAGCTGCCAAAGAGGCCCTTCAACACAGTCGCCTACCCTGCCGCATACCACATGCCTTGGACATCACTAGAACAGACCCGCAGTGTGCGACGCCTGTTGCCCGTCACTTGCGCGCCTTGGGCGTGGGCAGACCAAGTGGTGTAGCTAGCCTGATGGAACGTGAAAGCCGCCCCCAGCCCGTTAATATGTATTCGGTCGCTTGTGCAACACTGCAACGCCCAACCTGACTCTTGGCCACTTGAGCCAAGACATACCTGGGCCACATCTACACAGCATTGGTATGGATACATGTATATATATATATATATAATCATATACTCGGCTGTACTAAGGTGGCACACTATTATGATTCTTGACTTGTTGTTGTTGTCATGTTATGATTACATCGGCTCGCGCTTGGGTCGGCTCTTGGAAGGGGACCACCATGTCGCAGACTGATGAGAGTGAAACTGTCGCACATCGACCATTGTCCAGCAAAGAAGAAGGAAAGAAGGTCAATTTATGGAAGCGTCCGTGACACACAGATCCGCAGACCATGCGGCTCTACAAACATCCGGCTCACAGAGAGGACACCGCCAAAGTGAAGTGGTATATATACGCATCGTTACGAGAAAAGGTTGATCTGCGTTAGGCATCTCATCTGGGTCATGGCCAGTCTACGAGACTTTGCAACCAACACCCCGCCCTTTGTTGAGACTGGTGTCTGCAAAGGCAGGGCCAGCTGCCAATTACTCAAGGTACTGCGCACGCCTGGGGTCATATACAGGGTCCAGGGTCTACCCCGATTCAGCTGTTACTGCTTCGGTCTGCACTCTGGCTATTCTTGAATACAACCGCGGTCCCTGCCGCACGTGGACCAACCCTTAATCATCACTGATTCTGTGCTATATATCGCTGCATCTCTGTCATCACCCTCAAAATTCAGGAACAGCGCCTCTTGCTGCGAAATCTGGGAATAGGCTGATGTGAGACGTGCTGCAGTCGTGCGCGCACCTTTCAGTGGGGTCTGCCATCACCTACTCAGCCCACCAATTCTCGCCTCATGGTTGCTGCACTCCACTTTGTTAATAACGTCATTGCCCGACGTCCCCCACACCTACACCACACCACAGTGTGTCATGAGATGCAGTGCCAGACGTTATCAGTCCTCCGTTAGGCGATTGGCTGCGAGCAGATGTCGAGCCTTGCTTCTCTGCGCCTCCTTCTCGCATCCTAGCGCTTGTCTACCCGCCAAGGCTGATTCGCCCAAGTTTTGCCACAGCAATGGCCGCTGCATACTTGCACCTTGGCTGCTGCACACCCATGACCGATCGCTACGTCTTGGTTCCGACAACTTCTGCTTCGTGTTGAGAGACGTGCAACAGAATCGTGCAGCTTCGACTACGAAACCATGTCAATTTGGTGAGCTATGTACGTCGAACAAACCCCACTTCAACGAGTGTGCCAAGGAGATACAAGAACGCAAAGACAATCTCCAATGTGCATGTAGCTTTTGGTCGGTAGTCAGACAGCCCTTCCCAGTGCGAAAACATGTTCAAACAACCGTTCCCATGCAAATTTTGGTGACAACCGCCTTTCCATACTTCCAACATACAATCTTACCGACTTCTTGTACCAAACAGACCGTCGGAAGGCTATTGTGCAAATGCCAATTATGGGAGGCTGTCGAGGGGGGAGGAAAAAGAAAAATATCGTAAATCCTTGTCTTTGATGACTCAGGGATAGGCTCCATCGCATCTTGTCGAGACCGAAACACTCCGGGATACTACAATTTGGAGGGCGTGTTGAGACCCTCGAAGAAATCGAAGATGAGCTTGCCGAGACTCTCGACTATGGTATCGATATCGGCGTCTGTAATGTTGAATGCCGGAGCAACGATGATGTGGTCTCCGCGAGCCCCATCTACTGTACCAGAGCCTGGGTACACATACACATTGTAGCCGTCTTTCAGACCTATTACACTAATCAGCATCTGAAGGGCTTAGATGACGCTTGAACTTACCTTGTTCATGGATCCTCCAGGCCACAGCTATGTCAGGCTCGAATGGCTCCTTAGTCTTCTTGTCGCGCACGAATTCAATCTATCCCCGTCAGCATCTATCCAGGCTCATTATGAGCATATCCCCCACTTACACCTCTGAAAAATCCTGCGCCTCGTATATTTCCAACATTCGGATGATCACCAAGACGTGCTACCAATTTCTTCATCAGCTTGTCCCCTTTGACCCGGACGTTCTGGAGCAAGTTGTCCTCGTTGACGATTTTTTGGACAGCTAGGCCAGCAGCGCATGCCACCGGGAAGTTTTGGAAGGTATGCCCATGGGCAAAGCAGTCATCTCCGACGGCTTCGACGACCTCCGGACCGACGAGCATCGCAGATACTGCAGCATAGCCACCTGCAAGACCCTTGCCCACCAACTGAATGTCTGGGACCACACCCTCCTCTTGCCATGCGTGCATATAACCAGTACGACCCATGCCACACATGACTTCATCTAAGATGAAAAGCACACCGTGTTTCTTGCAGACGTTCTTCATAGCTGTAAGGTAGCCAGGCAACGCCGGGACGCAACCAAGTGCCTGCATGATCATGTTAGAGAACAAAGCCGATGTGAGAACTATGCAAGTGGATGACGGAGCTTACTGCACCGACGACAGGCTCCATGAAGAATCCCGCCACTGTCTCAGGCCCAAGCGCGCAAATCTTGCTTTCTAGCTCTTTTGCCAGTCGCTCGACGTATTGAGTTACAGTCTCGCCCTCCTTCATATCTCGATAGGGACGGCATGGGGAGATGAACTGCGTGTTTTGAGGGAGAATTCGCCTGTATATCTCTTTCCGCCCCCTGTGTCCACTAACTTCGAGGGCGCCCAGTGTCGCTCCGTGGTAGGATCTGTCGCGAGCGATGAACCAACGGCGTTCAGGTTGCGGTTCTTGCTTGAATTTGGAGTGATACTGATATGTTAGCTTCTGAGCTGCTTCTGCAGCCTCGGAACCTGTTTATTGTGAGCTTACTGGTTTCGAGAGCAGTATCGGTCACATTACCTGAACTGTAAAAGACCACCTCGGTCATCTCATCACCTGTCGACTCGAGAAGATAATCGGCAAACTCCCATGCTGCCTCTGTGTCAAAACTCATCGAGGCAGCATAGGCGACACCAGTTCCTTCCTGTCTCTTGATCGCTCCATGCACCCGTCTATCGCCATGGCCAATGTTGGATACTCCAGCTCCGCCAGACGCATCGAATATCTTCCAACTTTTAGCACCATCTGTGACAGAAAGCCAACTGCCTTCTGCATTTGTGAGCCAAAGTGGAGAGCTTCTAACGCTGCGCTTGAGAAGCGGGCTCCGGCGGTTCCGATGACGCCAGGTGGTGGTCGACACAGGACTCTGATAGCTCATCGGTGGTGAAGCGCTCGTATCAGAAGTGGGGCAAGGACTGTTGCTCTCATTAAGCAACAAGGCTGGCACCATCGATGCTACGTCAGTATGGATATGACGAGGGAGTTGATAGTGATTGTATGAGTCAAAAGGTAATTGCTCGAGCACAACAACAGCCAATAAGTACCAGGAGTGAGTTGGCTAACGCAATGGTTAGAACGTGAAAATGAGCGAATAGTGAAAGCGGGGGTAAGATGCCAGTGACTTTATACTGGCAAGGCTAGTCATGGAAGCGTGTTGCAACGTGATCGGTAAGGCGCCTTCTTGGGACGGAGCGTTCACGGCGTAATCAGAGCCTAGGTCATTAAAACGTACTTCAAGCTTCGGCAAACCGATCACAATGCAAGATGTCGGGCCGGTCGGGAAGCCTAAAGTCGGGAAGGTTGCCCAAGATTGGACTTCCCAGCTAGTCATAAGCCAAAACCCTAAAGGCATGCACATGGGATGCGGTGAAGTTTCGTAGGCTGATTCATTCTTGTGGGGACTCAACGGCCAATTGCTTACTTGAAGCATACCCGATTGGCCAATCAGATCAGGCTGTGGCTTTTTTACTGAGTTTCTGCGGTCTCCGAGCGTGTCGAAGGACAGTCAGCCCTGTGTGATAGGAGATGTCGTGTGTAAGACCAGGGCGGCACAGCTGCGGCGCTGTCAGGGCAAAGAGCCCAAATAATATACAGCCATCCATGCGCATATTGCATGCAGCGAGCTGCCGAACGTCCAAGGAATGGAAACAGTGGCTGATTGAGTGAACGTGGATGCTGTGGGCATGGGTCATGCCCTGCCAATGAACCCCGAACTGCGGCCATGATGTACTGTTGCCACATGGTTCATGTGGGGTTTCCAACAAGCCCCTGTATGATAGGATCGACCAGGTCGCTGATACGGCTGCATGCATTCAGGTCCTAGGACGATCGGATCGGAATTAGCCATTTATCTCGTGTATCAAGGCTAGAGTCTAAACTTTTGACAGTTTTCAAAAGCAAGCAGCGATGCTTAATCGACAGAAATGCCATACATTACAGACCGGGATTGATTCCATAGGCATCCCAAGGAAAGAGAGACTCATGCATACTGCCGCAAGCGCCCTCGAAGGTGGACGAAGGAGGCTATGGACCGGTCTCGTACGAGGTTAGTAGCTTTGCAGATGCGTGGTGACCCAACATGACTCTTTGCAATGGTTAGACTTTCTCCTTCGGTAATAGTGAGTACGCACAATAGCCGCAAGGTGTCCCGCAACAGCATACGAAGGCACTAATGTTAGCAATCGAACGGATTCCTGAACATGGAGGCCGTCGATCGGCTGATGATTCGGCAGAGTATGACCAAATGGCGCCAGCAGCCCTTTACATTTAGTCCAGCTGGAATGGTTGGTCTCTCAAAAGTTTGAGGGGCCGGTGAGTTGCCTCGTGCAAGCGGACTGACTGGCTGCCACCACGTTCCTGCTGCAGATCCACGGCACCAACATGACGTGGTGGCACGAGGCAGCCGCGGGAAAAAGGTAGGCTTGCAGTCGCCTAGTTCGGCCTTGCCATGGCCATTAAGAAGGGTTGCTGCAGAGGAGCCTCCGCTAAGTGAAGCGAACTGAAGCTCAGGAGTGGCGGCGCAGGCCATAGTTGTCAGCACCCCCTTGCTATATCGACTGACGCTCTGGTCATGAGCAAAACGTAGAACGGCTTTTCCTCGGCTGGCTGGAAATTGCGGTGAAGAAGGAAGTCCGGCGTTAGCGGACTGGTGCGAGAAGATGGCCGTCGTCGAAGCCGGGACGAGCAGTCAGTCGGCCGGGCCGTAGTGCGGAGTGACAAGCGCCGAACCCGAGAACCGAACCGGTAGCGGCTGCCTGCCTTTGCTCGTTGCCAAGCCCCCACCTCTAGCTTCCCCACACCCCTCAGGACGTGTGGCCGACATTCACGACCTTTTGACCATAGCAATAGAGGCTACGTCAGGTGAGTGAAGCGACTGCACATCCTGCCCATGCACCAATTTTGACGCGCTGCCAGACCCCACCGGAAAAGCAGTCTCCAGAAGGAAGCGCCACGATGAATCCACGTGTAGAAGAGGTCAGCGACTCGGACAGTGAGCCGTCAGAGATGGACATTGGCGATGTGCCCTCTTTGATCAACGCCAGCAATGTGCCCAGCACTGGAAACACTACTGCCATGCCCCAGCAAATGCTGCAGCCACAGGGGCCTTCCATCAAGACGTCCACCGACCGCGAAAAGTCGAAACATTACCAATGCCTATACCCCATATACTTTGATATCTCACGTACAAGGGCCGAGGGTCGTCGCGTAGGAAAAGAGCTCGCTGTAGAGAACCCTCTTGCGCGGGAGATGGCAGATGCGGCGGCAGATCTGGGCCTGCGAACCGTCTTCGAACCTGATAAGACTCATCCTAAGGATTGGAGCAACCCCGGCAGGGTGCGTGTGCTGCTCAAGCACCAAGGCAAAATGATGGACGATCAGGTGAAAAACAAACATCACCTCTTTATTCTCATCTCGCAGGCCCTCAAAGCGAACCCGACACAGAAGACCACTCCTTTCCGATTACCCATTGCAGGCATGCCCATGCCAAAGGAGATGCCAGAGCCGGCGATACCAAAGGGCTGGAAGATGAACAAAATCCTCCCCTTACACTCGCCAGCCTTGACAGGAGGCGGCGTCAGCGAGAACTTCCTGCAGGACATGATGGCCGAAATGACAGGCGAGGCCGGCGGCAGCGGGGCAAGCAGTGGAGCAGAATCCAAGAAGAAGATCAAGGACAAGAAGAAGAAATGAGGGACCACCGAAGGCGGCCATCATTTACCCGTCGTTGCGTCCGTCGCCAATCCCTGAAATCAGTGGACCGGCAGTTGTCTACGACGCCGCGCCGCAGTCATGCAGCGTCGAGGCTGTCGCATCATACGGCAGGCACCTCAGCGCGCGCGCTTAGACAGCATTCACAACAGGGACAGTCAACGCCTAATGCCATGACATCGGCGAGTACCAATACCCACAATAATACAGCAATATCACACCACAGTATCTTCATTACTTCGTTACTTTGCTGACCCAGCATTTGCTTGGTCACCATTCGACCGTGCGCTCTTCGACTGAATATCCCTGTTTTCTGCACCTTGCTTTACAGTCGACAGTCTCGCCAGAATGCTACTTGATGTGACTTGACACTTCTCGATAAGCAAACTGCTGCCTGGGGTGTTATTCACGTTTCACTAGGCGATGCATAAGCAGAGCCATCACTTGCTCCCAGCTCAATAGTAGATATTCTTAAATCATCTGCATGGAACGATTCTCTACACTGGATCGGTGGACCCATGAGAATGCTCCTGTTGGCTGTTGAGCTCGAGTAGAGCAGCGCTGCATGATATCTGCATACCTTTGCGTCTGCTGTATTCGGCACGTGTGTACTGGGGGTCTGAAGTCATCAATAGTTCCGCAAGCTCATTCTCCAGACTTAATTACCCAAGAGTTTGTCCGCGGGTCCATCATCACTATGCCAGACTGAGTCGGCCTACATACACCCCTGCTCGCCTTGCAGCAGCACTTGTGATTGGTAGTGCTTCTCATTTGTCCAGCCTTCAATGAGTTTTGCATGCTTCATGGAATAATTCGATCGCCGCTCGGACCAGATGGATACACCGCAGCCGTTGATGGGAGTTAACCTTAGGCCCATTGAATTCGGCGTGAACGCGAGTATGTCTCGTCGCGAATGGTACCCACCTAGGCATTCGTAATCGTCTATGTAGTGAGCCTCTCAGACACTAGGAATGCAGAGCAGGATCCATTTTGACAAGTACCTTGGCCGGTTCTACAACAGCTTTCGCTAAACATACACTTCTTATGGTAGTGGCCATTCTCGCCGATCCGGTTTTAAAAATTGGTGGAAGGGTGCTGTTTTGCCCCCAAACTTCTTTTCGCAAGGTGCACGGCACGCGAGCCTCACATCCCATAGTCTGGAACGAGCTCACTGATTACGAATACATCATCGCCTCTAGTGAGAATCTCTCGCAGGTCTTTCGAGCGTTGCTTGCTTGTGTGGCCTCTGTGAGCCAGTTCCTCAACGGTCAAGGGAGCATGCCATTGAGCAGGTTCAGGCTTCGATGTCTGTATCCTATGCCCCAACTCAAGCCGTGTCGTATTATGTCTGCCTAACTTAGCTTATTTCGATGGTTCTCACGCCCTGTCTAGCCGTTGGGCCTGCTGTGTCACCGTTGCGGCCCAATCGAGATTTTAGTGTCGTAAGCGTGTCAGCGTAGCACATCATGAACAGTATGCGAACAGAATTGCCAATATTCAATGCTCCTTAAGTGGTGCGGGCGCGTCTTTCGTGGCTTAAGACTACCAATCCCTATCATATCGAAGTATATGGCTATGCGCAAAAGCAACTGGTGTCCTTGCGAAACAAACTTCGCGCGACCCCAATTCTTCGGCTCCGCCTCAGTGAGTATCTGGAGACCCCGCTAGTTGATCATGCACACAAAGGTCTTAGCATTTTCACGCAACATCTCCGTGCCGAAGACGGCGAGACTGTTGTTGGGTTTACGGGTTGCCGTAGTCTATTGGACCAAGGGCCGCCTTGCGCTAGTTGAAGCCACCTGAATGTATGGCTTCCGGATACGGTTAGAGGCGACACTAATGCAAGATAAACGCGAACTGGCTAGACTAAACAAAATGACTTTCATGTTCGCACCACCTTCTGCATACCTCCCCACAATCGCCTGTGATCCCTCCCAACGCATGCGGCTATAAATCAAGAATTCTATTGGAGGACTAAACGTATCGGACCAATTACGAAAACCATGGTAAACCTGCCTATTTGTACGGCCCTGGGCCTCGGCAAATACGAGTTGCCACAGGAAAAGCACGGAATTAATCGAGTTTGAGAACACCATTCCTTATACAAACGATCGGTTTCTCATTGGTGTTTCCTAGCGCCGCTATTCTGCTGCGGGAAGTCTTAGAAAGTTTGCTACGCTCTGCTTGATGTAAACAGCAACACTTCTCCATCTACACATCAATTCAGCAATTAAATACGTCAAGATTACATTATACCCACGGATTCTTCTCAGCTGCGCGTAGCGCTTTCGTTTCGTTACACTACTGATGCAACCCTCCATCACTTGCAGCGGTTAATGCAATTCTGTCATCCTTCAGCGCGATCTAGTGAAAGTGATGGCCGCATGGGAACACTGGCACTTTCCATCAGCACATCCATCGGGTGTCATTTTCCGCCCCAGCATCCTTCTGCACCAGCTTCTTGATAGTCTTTCATAAGCGAAGGACATTCACTATGAAGGAGATTCTCAACAGAGGTCCCTAGGTTTGCAAAAACCTAGAAATAGAGTTCGAAACATATCAGCCCTACACGATTGAATCTGGATCAATAAGACAAGCGAAACAAGGCACCCGGTCTGTACTAATTAATCTTTGTATGCCTGGGAACAAGCTCTGGCCACATTCAACAACGCAACATCATGCTCGGCATGGACTGATCCTTGGCCTTTCAATTCCCCCAGATCTCCTCTTCCATACTCCTAACCTAATCGTCAACAACCAGCGCGCTCCAAGATGGTAGTGACCTTTCCCAATGGTCCACGATACCAAAACACCAACGCTAGATCCACAACAACCGTGCGCCTATCTAGCACCGAAGGTGCCCCCAACGATAGGACGGTCCGAGGCACGACATGCCACCCGACTACCCGTCCTCTCTAGCGCGACCCTTTCTCATCAAAAGACCACGCACGCTACACCACACGCCAACAAGCTGTAGACGAAAAATAAAAATAAAAATAAAAATAAAAAAGCGTGCCAACATAACTACCATATTTGCCACTCCGCCCCATGTCACCGATCAACCAAACTCACCCAGCCCCGACGGCCCTATTTCTGACCGTTTTTCTAGTACTCTTGGTTTCGATTGAAGCGGCGTTGTAGGTTGTCCACTCGATGCCATACAAGCCATCCCCACCCCATCTACGGCGGCGGGATATCGGTATCTGGGATGCTTTAACACCAGTAATTCTTATGCGCGACACAAAGCAAGGTAGACATTCCGCCTTCCTGTATATATATACGTGTGTCTATGTATGTGTGCCTTGTATCTAGCCAAGACACAACACATCCGCGTCTCAAGACGAGACTGCAGAATACACGCCGTCATCCTCTCGTCTGATAAACACACCTGCCAAGATAGTAAGTGTATTGATTCAGTAAAGCGACACATTCTATGTCTGCTCTCCGGTTTCCTTCGTTCCACACACACACACACACCCGTTGTTATCACGGCCCCATGCGGGTTGATTGGTCGCCAGTTCGGATGCGAAATAAAAGGGCCGCGAGATTCACCGACCGGGTCGGTTGGTCTGGTTTGGTCTGGGTTCGGTTGGGTCTGGATGGGTTCCAAGACGAGGCGGAGGAAAAGATAAGGGCACGCCTTTTTCTTCTCTCTTCCTACCGCGCTAAGAGGACTGACCTTGTGTGTGTGTGTGTGTATGTGTGTATGTATGCGTTGTCAACAGGTCGCAAGCACCATGTATTTGCAGAGGGAAAAGGATTTGTTTAAAAAGACTCGATATTGTTAGAATAGTAAGATTTATGTAGATTGGGCTGCGTGGTAAATGTGGTGGTGCTCTAGCGGAGCGACCAATTTTGTAGGCGGCGTAACAAGCATCTTTGTTCTCTTAGGGTTTGGCTTGCGGATAGCAAGTTCTTGCAATCGTCGGCCAGACAATGACTCGATGTGGTTTCTCCTGAGGGTAGCGCTCATGTAAAACAGAATTTTGTGAGTAGTAATTATTATTTATACACTGGAATAGCGAATGTAGTAGTCATGGCAGAGGGACAATAGACGATCGGAGATATGCAAAAGATGAATTCGAAAAGTGAAAAGATCATCATGAGGATACTTAGATGGACTCGCTGCTTGTTGAGATCTAATGACCTCTCAGCTATATCCTTCCCATCCGGTCATGCAAACAAGAGTATAGTCCAACGTGCCAGCGATGATAACGACATTCAATAGTCTAGAAGCTTATACACCAGCCTGCTGGGCGAAGCCAATTCTCGGGCCGCTGCTGCCCATCTCGTGGATAACATACTTGCTCTTGAGGAAGATGTCACCGAAGATGCTGAAACCGATGCCCTCATCGGTCTGGATACCGCCAAAACAGGTGCCGTCACCGATGGTTGCATAGTTGACGTACTTGCCGGGAACAGTCTGCTTGACGCCACCAACGGTCATGGAGAAATCAGGGAGGGTAGCAGTGCAGGGGAAGATGTAACCACCCTGTTGAGCGCTGTTCTGCGCGCCACTGACCTTGGAGTAGTAGGCGCGAACGATGATAGGGTCGGTGTAGATAAGAGTGGTACCGGTGTCGAGGATACCGAAGACGGTGGCCTTGGTAGTTGTGGTGCCGACGCTGTAAGCAGATGCGCTGAACCCCCAGAAGCCTTGGCTGTCATCTGCATCAATGTAGGTGATGGAACCAGTGTACTTGGTCCTGTCGATGAAGCCGAAGTCGTAAGTACCGGCAGCGTGGTACTTCAGATTGACAGCAAACAGTGGCTGGGCAAGCTGAGACTTGACAGTGTCGAAGAATGTGGTTTGCTGCACGGGCTTGACGGTATTAATGGAGCTCATCGCGAGGCCGAGAAGACCGTCGGTGTCGGTGTCCTGTGTGAAGGTGGATGAGACAGATGTAGCAGCCTCCACAGCTTGGGAGGTAGCTGTGACGGCGCCGACCTGGACCTTGTCAGCGTAGACCTTGCCGGATGCACCAGACCCGTCGCCATAGGAGATCCTCCAGCTGTAGCCGTCCTTGATCTTGGATTGGTCGGCTGTGTAGTAATTGTGGCCACTGAGCTGCGTCTTAGCCTGCAAGGAGGAGAAAACCCAGAGGTCAGAGCTTCCAGTATCGAAATCGAGGTGAACAGTAGTACTGCCGATCGTAACTGGGCTCAAGTAAAAGGAGTCGTACTCGTCGCCAGGAGTCGCTGGGGTGGAGCCACTCTCTGCCGCAGAAGCAACAACAGTGTTGCTTGCCCTCTCCTGAGCAGCTTTCAAGAGGCTGTCTGGAACAGTCTTCCCATGCTACAGTACTGAGTTAACATATGACTGGCGCATAGAGGTTGGTGTATGTACCTTGCGTAGAGCCTTGACTTTTTGCTCTGGTCCGTTCTTAAGGTAGGTCGACCTTGGGACCTGCTCTATGGAGAACGAGGAGCGCTTGTCTACGATGTAGTGTCAGCTAAAGCTTACTGTGATTTGAAGATGCGGGCTCCTCCAGGCTCTGATATCGTAGCACACCTCCCCTCTCAGAGGATTTGTAGACATATTTAGACTCTAGCATAAGAACTTGCTTCTCCTCTGAAAAGATAAACGAATTTCCTCAGGCCGAGATATGGTGCCATGCTTTTTTTGTGAAAGAGATACGAATCCATCCAGACTATGTTTGGGATCGCAGGGTATAGGTATGACATACTCAGCTGAACCGGGTTTGCAGCGATTGTGCCAGCAAAGGCGAGCGCCGCAGTGAGGTGGGCGAACGACAGCATAGTAGCGATGAACGGTGAATGCTCTTGAGAGAAAACGAAAGAATGACAGTGGAGCTGTGATACTTCCAAGACAGAGGGCCGTCCTTGGCTTTATACCAAGCTTTGCTACCAAGCACGACGGTAGAGGATCTAGTGTCCATGACGATGATGTGCTCTCTACCCTGTCGGCAGCCGTCTGTACATTGCGCTTTGTTGACATGATCGTAGCTGTAAGAGCAAAGCGGGGCAACAGATCAACGCTGCAATTAGATCCCGCGACCACTCATTGTAACGAGTCCTATCTTGCGTAACCATGGGGCCGAATATGTGTCTTGGTGTACGTGGTATTGCATTGGCCGCAAGGCTGATTGCAGGCTACGCGAAGGCTCACTAGTAGCCTCGGGCTTTACCGATATCTTCTCCTTTGATTTGGGCTTGTAAGTGACAGGGAACCACACATTACTGTTATTGGTGACGCCCCAGATGAAAGTTGCGATGCTAAGGCCTCGGTGGTCTGTTAAGTGCCGGGTAGCGTCCTCGGTGTGATGGGAATGCCTAGTATCCACCAGTCAAGCTTCGAGGCGCTAACAAGCCTCGGCCTTTCAATCTTGGCTCTCGCAAGCTCTACGGATAGCAGTCGCAGCCGCGGAACATGTCTTGTTGTAATATGATGGTGCAATGCTAGACACCAGGAGTTGATTCAGTGCTTCTCTTGCGTAAGTTGACATTCAATAGAAGTCATACGCTAGTATGCATGGGAATAGATGTAGTCAATCGGAGGATCATCTGGAGGAGCGATAAGAGACGGGAGCGGCTGGTATAGGGAGATGGTGACATGACTTGTGGGTGGAAGGGATGGATGGAGGAGGGGATGGGAGTCCAGCGTAGGCCCGGAGCTACCGGTAGTGGATCCTCCCGTCTACGCTATCACTCGCGCGTCTCAAGAATGGCAGGCGCAACCAATCGAGGTTTGGCAGCGACATAGACTGGGGAAGTCGTGAATCTCATTTTCGGCCAGTTACACATCACATGCCACTCTGCGCTTCCAACCTTTCCTTCCAGGATGCAACCCGACACGTGAAGCCTCCTGCGCCATTGCACATAGGGACTCTGGAGACGGAGGGTATCAAGCATGCCTAGGTCATCATGCACGCCGAGGGGAATGCTTAGCACCTGACGCCGGGGTTGGCGCCGGTGGGGAGTGGACATTGGATGGGTATCCATCACCACCTACGCGATGAGGCGATCCAATTGCATTCTAGTCGCCGAACAGGCCGATGATCAAAGGTGTCAAACGCAACAGCACCTGCCATTCTGGCACTTGGCCGACGTCGGGATTCACTATGAGGATCTTGCTTTGTAACAAAGTTTGAACAAATCGACAGTAGCAGCAGGCTTGGCTGTGGAGATTTCAACCCAGGCCAAGCTCTTACAGGAAGCTTGATACACGCAAGTACAAACACATCTCCGAGCTAGGTGTGGATTGGGTATCATATGCAGGAATCGCTAGCTTCGGGGCGTTTGTGTGATTGAATCAACAAGGCTCGCAGGCCACAACACTACCCAGTCTCGGGGTTGCCCGTTACGGCACTTTCCAGTTGCTTGAGCGCAGTGCGATACGCCTTCTTCTTTCCATCCGCCGTCACCGTACTCTCCTTCCATTCCATACGCTTGACCTTTTTGCTTCCACGCTTTATGCTATCGCCTTTAGCTACTTGCTTCAAGAACCAAGCCGCCTCAGTCTTTGTAAACAGCGTCCAGGCCTGCCCTGCTTTTCCGGCACGTGCTGTTCGGCCTACACGGTGAACGTAGCTGGTGATACTCGTTGGCAGGTCATAGTTGACGACGTGCGTGATGTCGGGGATATCCAAGCCTCGAGACGCAGCGTCGGATGCAATCAAAACCTTGATCGCTCCTGAGCTAAACGATTTCAGCAGCTTGCGCGACGCATCCGCTGTCAACGCTCTCGTCATCGTCTTCATGTAATTCTTGAAGGATGGCATGAGCACACTCAGTACATGTGACAGTCGAGACGCGCTCTCTGTACTTTTCGTGAATATGAGAACGCGACCGGTTTGCTGCGATACTGATGTTCGTTCGACTTGGTCGTCCGAGTCCGAGTCCGAGTCCGATGAAGAATCTGATGAGTGGGATACAGCCTGATAGCCTGTGAAAACGTAGTTGAGCAGCACGTGTAACAAGTGCAGGGGCTTATTAGATCCATCGCCAACGTGTACGGAAAATTCTTCAAGTGTTGACGGTAGTTCAAACACATTGTCTTCATTTTCCAAGGCTTGCGGCTCGGCCATTTCGTCCTGTACAACGACCAGCTTCGGTCGCCTCAGTTTCAAGGTGCCGAGTTTGGTGAGATCCTTCTCCATTGTCGCTGAAAGAACCACTTTAGTGAGCTGTCGCCGGGCCGGTAGCGCTACCGACCAAGTCGAGTTGACACTGTGCTCACGGGTGCGAATTTGTTCTTGAGCATTCATGAATTCTGCCCGAGTCTCACCGTGGATAGCATCCATCAATACATTTGCCCAACCCTGAAAGTTTTGGTTCAACAGTTGGTCAGCTTCGTCGATGACGAGCCAGCGTACGGCATTCAGCAGAAAGCCTGTCGTATGCTCAATGTGCTCCACAAGCCGACCGGGAGTACAAATGAGTATGTCCACCCCAGAGTCATAGTGCGGGGTGTGGCCCAGAGGCATGCTCTTTAGATCATGATATAGTCCCTCTCTTTCCATGAAGCCTGTCTGACGTTGCCGTGATGCCTTGTCGTTGAGCTCTACCGCTCTCTCTGGGTTGTATTGCGCCCTCATCTTGACCAGTTGTTTCTGTTCGGCTGCGAATGCGACATTGCCCAACGCCGTTCCTACTTTGATTTTTGTGCCAGCGCATAATTCTTCGGCTACTTGCAGGGCCTGGTTGACAAGCTGTCGGCTTGGAACGACTACGATAGCGGAGAGTATGGGTACAGCGCGATCCTTGAGTGCTTCGATAATCGGTAGGAGGTAAGCTAGTGTCTTGCCAGATCCCGTCTTCGCAGAGACGCATATATCGCCCAGGTGCTGATCAAAGCCAGGGTGTAACATTGGCAGTAATGCAGTCTGTACAGCCAAAGCGTCTTTGAAGCCTTGCTTCCCTAGCTTCTTCACGAAGACTGGATCAACACCAAGCCCGGTGAAGGGAGCTGTCTTGGAGGCTTCGACGGTCGTGGGCTGAGCGAGCCACGCGGGAAGGGTGGAGAAGGTGGGTTCGTATACAGGCTCTGGAACTGGTGCTGGCTGCGGCATGGGCCCTAAATCGTGGAGCTCCTCTTGCACTTCATCGCCCTTTGTAGCCTCCTCTTCAGGTCGCTGGCTCTTTGCCTCGGCTAGCTTTGAAGCCTTTTCAA
Organism: Paradendryphiella salina; assembly: GCA_900634815.1. Lineage (NCBI taxonomy): Eukaryota > Fungi > Ascomycota > Dothideomycetes > Pleosporales > Pleosporaceae > Paradendryphiella > Paradendryphiella salina. The sequence goes on along the minus strand of LR132164.1, from coordinate 29,339 downwards.
ACTTGGAAAATATGTTCTTGTGCTTCTTGGAAACCTCGTCATTGTCGTCGTTTGCGACGTCGACTTCGCGCTTCCTCTTTTTCGGTTTCTTGATAGACTTTGGTACATCCGCTACCACGGTTTCTTCTACATGAGTAGAATTTGAAGCTACGGCTGTTTCCACTGCAACAAGAGAAGGACTAGAGGCTTTCACGACCTGATTGTATACAGGAACGGGCGAATGTTGCTGCTTATTCGCAGGCGCAGGCGCAGGCGGCGCAAATCGTTTAAACAAAGGTGCCGGCATCGCGTGCAATATTCAATTGGATTTCCAGGCAGTGGGTAATCAAGAAGTAGCCCGAAAAGCGTCCCGACGCTTTGCGACTGGTGTGGTCGAAGAAGTCTAGGTGCCGGAAATTCTGGACCCTCGAAATTTGGTCGGAGCTTGGAAACGTCAAACGCCGACCAGGGACGCGCCGGCGGTTGTATACGCACATGCGCATTCGAGGAAGACAGGCAGGCAGGCAGCACACGTCGCCCTAGCTCCCAATGCTTCATTGAGCTGTCATGTATTCTCTCTTGGACCAGAGTCGAGGAGCTGATCCTCCCACACCGCCAACATGCCTTACAACATCGCGTTTGTAGTCGGTCCCCCGCAATGCGCAACCCAGGCTAACGCGCCGCAGTATGGTCAGCGACAACTTCTATCCCCAGCCTGGTATGAGTAGCAATCCGACGTGATGAGCAGTCTTCTCATGTTCTACAGGAGGAGTCGAGAGTCACATGTACCAGCTATCAAGTGTAAGCTCACCTAGAATTGTCAGTCAATGTCGTCTCCTAACCCTTCCAGAAACTCATCGATCGGGGACATAAAGTCATCGTCATCACACACGCCTATGCCGGCCGAAAAGGCGTACGATACCTGACCAATGGTCTCAAGGTCTACTACGTTCCCTTCTGGGTCATCTATCGCGAGACGACCTTTCCCACCGTCTTCTCCTTCTTCCCCATCTTTCGCAACATTGTAATCCGCGAGCGCATCGAGATTGTCCACGGACATGCCAGTCTTAGTAGCCTGTGTCATGAGGCTATTCTGCATGCGCGCACCATGGGCCTAAGGACCGTCTTTACCGACCACAGTCTCTTTGGCTTCGCAGATGCTGGGAGCATCCTGACCAACAAATTGCTCAAGTTCACCTTGAGCGATGTTGACCATGTCATCTGTGTCAGCCATACTTGGTTCGTACTTTGGCCTCCAACATCGTCATCTGCTAATCAGCAGCAGCAAAGAAAATACTGTCCTCCGAGCTTCGTTGGATCCCCTCATGGTCTCCGTCATACCCAACGCAGTCGTCGCCGAGAACTTCCGTCCGCTTTCGCACAATTCCCAAGATACAGCCCACCCCAAAGCACCTGGGCCTCGACAGCCCATGGACCCGGACGAAACCATTACCATTATTGTCATCCAACGACTATACTACAACAAAGGTACCGATCTACTGGTAGCCGCTATACCTCACATTGTTGCCGCAAACCCAAACGTTCGTTTTATTATTGCTGGCAACGGCCCGAAAGCCATCGACCTTGAACAAATGATAGAGAGGAATGTGCTTCAAGAAAAGGTCCTCATGATTGGCCCAGTCCGCCACGAGGAGGTGCGCGATGTCATGGTGCGTGGGCACATCTATCTCTGTCCATCGTTGACCGAAGCCTTCGGTACCGTTATCGTTGAAGCGGCATCATGCGGACTCTATGTTGTAGCCACCAGGGTCGGAGGCATCCCCGAAGTCCTGCCCACACACATGGTGGAGTTTGCGGCCCCAGAAGAGGACGAACTTGTTGAAGCTACTGGACGTGCGATTGCCAAATTGCGGGCTGGTAAAGTCAGGACCGAGCTATTTCATAACCAAGTCAAGCAGATGTACTCTTGGACAGATATTGCGCAACGGACGGAAAGAGTATATGACGGTATCAGTGGCGTCATCAGCCACGGCGAATTCTACCAAGGAGCAGGAGCAGCTGGTGCTTGGAGTGCCACCCGAGGCCGGGCTGGGGTACAAAGCTTTGCGCTCATTGAAAGGCTGAAGAGGTATTTTGGCTGTGGGATCTGGGCTGGCAAGCTCTTTTGCATCTGCGTCATCGTCGACTACCTTATTTACCTCCTCTTGGAGATGTTTGCGCCTCGCTCAAGGATCGACATTTGCAAAGACTGGCCCAAGAAAGCCATTCAGTTGAAGCAAGACGTCAATAAGAGGCTTGTGGATGACATGGATGACGAGAGGGGGGTCCCTATCAGGAAGCGAAGCTCGAGGAATCGAAAGCAGAAAAGGGAGGTGGCAGACAATAGCTGAGAAAGCGAGGTGTGACCAGAAGCCACTTTTTTTTCGAATCGGCAAATACAAATACAGAGATGGAAACAATATCAAGAAGGCTTTTCTTATTCAATATTACGATTACTGTCGCCCATCTATGAGTTCGACAGAGATCGTGGGGAAGGTAATGCTATCTACCGAAACCCGTAGGCTATATATGTCATACCGGAACGCTGAACCGGTACTCCCCAAAACGCCAGTAAATGCTCTTCCTGTACAACTAAAACGAGTTCGAGCCCATCAAAGAAAACCAGCGCTTATGCGTAGAACCAGTACTGCGCACTGTACTCGACGGTGAAGCTACCCTCAATGCCCTCACAGGTCTTGGGCGCCGCGCCTCCAGCAGTGTGTATCCGGTAAACCTCGTTGTAAGCCCAAGTCTGATCACCACCGGTGGTAGCATTCAACTTCAACCAAGGGACGCTACCAAGGTCGTTGGTTCCCTTACTGGCCGTCTCTGGAGCAGGGCTCTTAGCATCAAGCGCGCACTCGACACGACCGTAGTCTACTTGCTCGGTCTCAAGCATGAAGAGGGGGACACCAGCAGCAGTGAACTCGTGATGGCCCGACAATCGCTGCTCGGCTTCTGCTGACGTGGGGATAGCGTAGTTGAGAGCAAGCTCAGTGACTTGGCCGAGTGTGTTAACATTCAGGCGTGCGGCGTCGCAGGTAGCATTGAAGAGCGAGGCCACTGCACCGATGGCCTTGGGAGCCTCGGATGCTGAAGAGGAAGCGCAGGTATAGTTTTGGGTGCCGCGGCCAATGGCTATATGGCGGAGGAAGGTGCCTTCGGCTGGGTCGGCAAGCAGTGTTGGTGCTGACGGTACTGTTAGTACATGCTGTTCAAGTTCAACGTTTGTGTGCGAGAGACATACCAGCAGGAAGCTTCACATTCGACAAATCACAAAGCGCATCCGTCTTCCTCAACTCCTCGTACACACCGACTGGCAGGTCCTGCCTTGGGATGAGCGACGCTATCGAATCGGCATTTTGTGTCGGAGCCGCGAAGAGAGTGGCGGGCGCAAAGGCCAAGACAAGGCTGAGAGTTGTGGTGGAGATCATTTTCGCTTGTCGATTTGCAGGAGCGAGAGGCACTATAAGAAAGGAAGATGCTTGGTTGATGTTGTGTACTGTTCGATCCCCAAGAAAGCCGGAATGGTAGCAAAGTTATATAAACTTTCCGGACCAGGAATACGAGAATAAAAGCGACCCTAGTAGTGGAGTACGTGAGAGCCCTGATCTGTTCTCGGAATAGAACCTGGGTAAAGGGTGGTGGCTGTGGGCAAATGCTGATGGATGCCGTTGTCTTGTATTAGAAATCTCGGAAGCGATGAGATCCGTAGGTAAGAAAAGCTGCGGCGTAGATGTCTTCGAACCGAGAATTGAAATGTGAGACAAGCGTTCAAATTTGATTCCACGGAACAAAGAGATCCCAGAAAAGAGTAAATAGATAGTCAAAGGGAATCCCTCCTAATAGAAACAAGATACAACAGTTGGAAACGGTTTCGTGGGGGAACGACGTCGAACGGATGAAGGAACCGGAGAGAGGGCGCGTGTGTGAGTGTGTAGAAACAAAAACACTCAAACTGAATCATCCCATCTTCCTATATACACAAATCCACTCTTACACAAACACGCGCACATACATGCGACACGACAGTTTGTCCTTCAGCGCGTAGTCTCTGTCCACACAGAATCTTTGCAACCCAGTAGTCTACATCCAAACGCACATCTCCCGTTACCGCCCTGTGCCACTCGCCCAACCAAACCCGCATGCGCTCGCTAGAGCCAGAGGGAAAAGGCCCCAAATATAGCTTACAGGGGGGCGATTGGCTGACAACGTTCCAAACACAACTGGCAGGGGAACAGGCGTTGTGGTTCGCTAATCTGCCGAGTCGCCAGAGGAGGGAGGGGTTGATGGATCGGCTGGTATGCTAGCTGGTGGTTTGCAAGTTTTCTGGTGTAAACGCCCGAGGGACAAAATTATGTGGCTAATTTTGGTTTGCTGGGGACGGGGAGGCTGGAAGGGGCGTAAGCGAACGTGAGGTTAAGTGGATTAAGGTGCCGATGAGAGAAGTCATGTCGCCATCGTCGAGGCCTTTTGCAGCTGATGTTCTGTGAGAATAGATTGCTGATGATGCTGACGCAGGAAGAATGACTGGTACCTGACCGGACGCCCGTGCCTTTCAAAATAAGCCGCACGCCGCAGTTCTGCCTGTGCAAGTCAGAAACTGGCCCTTAAAAAGACAGCTGGGCATGTTCTTCCAATTCTGAATTTCCATCTTTCAGGAATAACAACACATAGTAATGGTCACACGCACGCGAGCATCACTGCAACGATGAATGGAATTTCGGGAGTGAAGAACCAGAAAGAGACGCAGCAGCCGCCCTTCTCCACACACACACACACACACACACACACACACACGCGCATTCAGTCCTTCCATTTCTTCCGCCTAGCTTCTTCTCCCATGCCATTGTTGCGCCAGCAGAAACGACGAGGCGGCTATCCATCATCCGCAGAGCCGCCCGTACTATCATGAAATGATTAACCTGCCAGAGCCATCGTGCATGTAGCACGCACCCGTTATGAATCGAAAGGCCAAGGTATCACGAACCTAACCTTCCCACCCATCATGCACCAAACCGCTGGTAGAAGGTACCAAAGGATTCCAGAAAAAGATGCATATCTAGGGATATCATCTTAATATAGAGACGGAGAGAAGGCGGGAAGGGGGAAATGGCAGCTAATACTACCCACTTGGGATGCGCCATGCCATCTACCTAGTACCTACTACCCCTGCTCATGTGCAATACAGCCAATCAGCACAACGCATGCCCAATCTGGGCGTTTGCGAGCAAGGAAAAATGGTCTGTATCTAGGCGCCCGCAGAATCGGTCTGTGGATCTCTTCCTCTTTCCTTGGCTCTGGTGTGCATACCTGCTGGCCCAACGGCTAGCCTAACCCCTCCGTTGTATCCTTTTGTTTTGGATGGAGAGGGCAGAGAAGTACCTAGCAGGAGCCGGCGATACAAAACTTATTTGATGTTTCTGATCCACCAACCCACCAGGGCCTTTGGAATCATGCCATTTTGTGCACATAGATATGAACATATGGGGTAATTGGCTCGTGCAGCGTTTCGAGGGGTTGGCAACCCTGGAGGGGTTTTTTGACAGGCACTTGATGGATGCCGGATGGTACATATCTAGACAATCGTGGCGCGTCGGCGGTTAAGACAGAGAGATTGAACGAAGGCGTGGCTCCATACCATACATGCCATGGAATCGTTTCCTTTCGCGCGTACGGGAGACGTTTCGCTATTCCCCCTCCCTTTTTTTTTTGCGTTTCTTGGACGAGCACACATGTTTTGTGTCGCGTCTACATTGAAAGGAATGCTCATGTTGCATGTGAAGGATGATATGGTGTGGTGTGGCTGTATTCCATTCATTCTTCGTGTTCAGCGCCTCCAGGGAACAAAGGGACAACCGCCGGGTAGACGAGGTGCCGATGCGCTATTCGATCCTGCACTACACTGCAATGCGAGGAACAAGGAACGGGTACAACGGCAGAAAGATGCCTTTGACATGTGGCAGCGCTGGGTTGGACATGCCGTAACGCTCACCCACTCAACACCAGGAACCCCTATTGACTTGTATGTTTTATCCTTGTGACATCTCTTTCTCTGCACACCCTCCTGACACATTAACCAAGAAGATTAAGGTGGTAGCTACGTGCCATAGTCACACTTTACAGATATAACAAGACAGGCGTTCGATTAACAAGTACCCGGCGCGTGTGGACATGATTAAATTACGCATTGCTCCATTGCCAGTAATAGCAGACCCTACATGCTCAAGAAATAGAACGATAATAGTACACTTTGAACGCGCAAATGATCCTTGTTTCCAACTTTATTACGACGTTCCCTCATCCTCATTATGCCAGATTGCCGCATCTTCGACCCCAGGGACAGGCCCTCCAGGTACACTTGGCCCGGCGGCAACGACCGCCGCCGCACCAGCACCGCTCGCTTCGTAACTGAACAGGAAATAGAATACCATGAAATGCAACGCGAGTAGATACCCAGCAAAGATGTTTCTACTCGTGCGGGTCTGGAGTACGAATTTGGTGACGCGTAGAATCATGCGCTCTAAGATGTGCATGCGTTTCATTGCTCTTGCGCTTTCGCGGCCTCGGAAGGCGGCAAAGGGGCTGAGGTTAGATTCGTATGCTGAGCGGTATTTTGTATCGACCGCTGAGTCGCCTCCGTCACCCATGTTGATGGCAGAGGGGTTCGGGTTTGCGGCGAAACTCAACGCACTGGATGCAGTGCCTCGGTTGACGGTATTGTAGCTACTCACATACCTGGTCTTCTCGTAGAGGTCCAGGTTGTCTTTTTGCAAAGCACCAATCTCGCTACGCAGAGAAGAGACCGTCTGGTAGGATTTCTGGAGTTCAGCTTCAAGTTCAGAGTTGCGTTTCTTGAAACGATCCCTTTGGGCGGTTACCATGGGTAGAATACCAGAGCCTCCTACCGGTTCACCACCGCCTCCTCCGGCGCGGAGGGATGCAAGTGGGGGGGCTTGCGACGAGTTGTCGAAGCCTGAGATGATCGAGGATGTGGGCGAGGAGCGGCCTCTTCGACCACCAAAGGAGGATTGTGGGAATCGCGAGACGTATGTACCAGCGACTGACATGCCTGCAGGGTCAAAGGCGTTTGTAGCTTCTTGCTGGACCTTTTCGAGATCGGCCTCTAGGGTCTCGTTGAGTTGGCGAGACTTCTCCAAATCCATGTTTGTATTGGAAAGCTCCTCTTGTAGCGCTTCGAGCCTGCTTTGTAGGTCTTGATGCGACACGCGCATGACTGTGAGCTCATTGCCAAGCTTTTTGTTGCGAGCCAACAGGAGCTGCTCTAGTGTCTCTCCTTTGCCCTTGCCGGATGCACCATTCTGTGAGAGGGCGATCTCGGTGGCTTCGTCGTCGTCGTCGCCTGTTGCGAACTCGATTGACTAATGCATGTCAGTGTACGCCCAGAGAGGGGTTCTTTTGGCGTCATACTTTCAAGACTTCAAGCTCCTGCTTGACATTCTCGTAGTCTCCCCACTTCTGGACCTTCTCGCGGAGCGCTTCTTTTTCACTCTTCAAAGACTTGATCTCTCGCTCCAAGCTTCGCGTCTCCGTCTCCCGGCGCGTCCTGTCGGAGTCTTTCTCGAAACGCGCATTCTCAAGCTTCCGTAGCAGAGACGAGTTCTCGGAGCGTAAGCGCAGGAAAGCGGGATCATCTTGGACTGCGACTTGTTGAGCGGGTGCCGATGCAGACTGAGCCAGCTCCAGACGCAATTGCTCGTTTCGCGCTGTTATCTCTGCCAGGCGATGGCTTGTTCTCTCCAGTTCGGAGCTGACGATTTCGAGCTCTGCGGCTGTGGCGCCTCGACCCCCTTCTTCTTCTTCTGCAGTCTCGCCCTGACCGAGTCGTTGTGAGACTTCGTAGCTGGCCTTGAGCTCTTTCAGCAAACGGTCCTGATTCTCGACCTTGTCTTCCAAAGCCTTTTCCTTGGACTCCCAGTTGTCTTGCTTCTCATTCAGGACAGCCGACCATGATGCCTCAACCTCCTTGATCTTGCTGTCACGGCTATCCTCCAGAGACTTGCTGGCGGCTCGCTCTTCTTCCAACTTCTTGTCCGATTCATCGAGTTGTGTTGTGAGGCTGGCTACAGTTTTCTGCAAGCGCTCGTTTTCGGACGTGAGTTTTGGCACAAGCTCTTCGGAGGTTACGAGGGAGTCGACGGAGGCTTCGAGCAGGGGATACGGGTCGGGCGCTTCGGAAAGCGGGGAGTAAACTTGGAAGAAGGCAGCCTGCACGGCCTTGGACTGGTTCGATATAAGATCAATGAAGTTCTGATATGCTATCAACCTGGTTTAGCCGAGTTCAGTTGAGTGCGCTGTGGCGTTGTGCTTACACTTCAGGAGCCCTTTGGTGTCGTTGAGTTTGCTTGCATCGTCTAGTTTTCTGAAGTCTTTTGTCTTTTGCGCAAGGTCTTTCCGCTGCGTAAGGGTGTCTCTTTGGTGCGCGACGAGATCCGAGGCTACAGTATCGAGCTGTGGAATGAGCGTGGTGAGGTCGATGTCTGGCGCATGGTTAGTCTATCCCTATCAGGCCCATGTAGAGCAGACCTACTCCTCCACGCGCCGATCGCCTTCTGGAACTTGTTGCCTTCTTCTGGGGCTTCCTTGGCCCCGGGCGCCTGCTTGTCGGTGTTGGGTGGTGTCCCGGCCCTCTCCTCCATGTCAATGCCGCCCTCCATGGCTGCACTTCTGCCCTAGAAGCCGGGCACGGGAAATGTCGAGGTGGCAGAGTACAGCGCCGCGCTTTACCAAGTTCTGATCTGGCCTACTAGATATTGCGAGACATGCGAGTGGAGTTGGCTACGTACGCGGCCAGCTCCAGTGAAACCGCGGAAGAAGCGGCGTTAGGCGACCCTAATTGGTGGGCTGCAGCGTGATGGCTCCCCAGGCACCACGATGCCATGGCCCATACACCCACCATGCGCGCCTCCTACACATCGCGGCCATAGCCAGTCATGGCGCGTGTGATGCTTGAACACCATGGTAGAAGCATCTTCCCAGCCGCAATCGGCCTTGCGGCCTTCCCCGCAACACGGCCCCTACATCCTCCGCAAGCTTGTCGCGAACCTGCCTCTGTCCGCTGACGGCTCCTCTGATACCGTCCGCATAACCTGCGTAGAAGTATGGAGTGAGTATTTGCCGTCCCGTCCACGTATCCTTCGTCCTGGGTGCTAACCTCCATAGACGGCAACCTCTACGTGGGCACCTCCGCCGCCGAGATCCTTCACTTTGTCCTACTGCCACCCGAGTCCAACGACCCTTCTGAAGAACCCACAGCCATCATTGCCTCAAGACTGGAGCCCCCACACAATGACACCAATGGCCCTGGCGTGCAGCAGATTCTGCTGCTTCCCAACATCAGCAAGGCCTGCGTACTCTGCAACAACACCTTATCGCTATACTCGCTCCCTGAGCTGAGTCCAGACTCGACCTTTAAACCTATAGGATGTCTTTGGGTCGGAGGTGTGGACTTGAATCAACGAATTGATGCGCCCCCTGAGGACGGTGTCGTGGTTGTCATTGGGCTGAAAAAGCGACTGCGACTGGTGCAGATATCCGAGAACTCTCCTCCCAAAGCCATCAAAGCAATCGAATATGGGGGCTGCTTGGTTTCCGTGCGCAGAGACACCTTCTCGTGTGCTGCCGACGCGCACTCTTATGCGCTTCTAGATGTGGTGCATCAGCAGAAGATTGGCCTTTTCCCAATATCGTCTTTGGACCCGGACGCCGGCGACGTGGGTGGAGCTGCTGAGCATCTGGCAACCGTACCCAATGTGCCCTCCCGAAGCGTTTCTTCGGCTAGCCCACACCCACGACCCGACGAGCAGCGCGGTCACTCCCGAAGCACAAGTCTGAATGTTCTAGGCTTGGGTGCTCCCTCTGCTCGCACAGCGAGCCCACGTCCTCCTGCCCAACGATATGGTTTCGATGTGCCTGAGTCGCTGTCTCGCGACATGTCTCCGGCCCCTGCACGATCTCCAGGCAGAGCGCCTATGCCTGCGGATGAACCAGAAGGAACGTCTGGTCACTCTCGTGGCGGCACAAGTTCGCCTGACAAGCCATTGCCTCCACCTCCTTCAGAAGATGACAAACCTCAGAAGGACGAGCCACCACTGCCACAGCCGCTGCCTTTTATTCCGCTGAAACCTCATGTCGTATCACCAAATCCAAACGAGTTCCTGCTCACAGTAGGTACCACACCCTCTGATCAAGGCGTTGGGATGTTTGTAAATCTCGATGGTGACATGTGCCGAGGAAGCATCCAGTTCAGCAGCTATCCCGACGCAGTTGCTGTGGATGGCTCTGGCATAGATCTATCAGCATCCATGAGCACAAACATGAACGCTGAGGAGGGTTATGTGTTAGCTGCTGTGCATCAAGAAGATGCAGGTAGCCTGACCTACGGTGTTGAGATTCAGCGGTGGGATGTAGATCCAAGTGCTGCTGAGGTTGACAAATATTGGCTTGACTTTAGCCCATTGGGTCTTCCAGTACACAGCAGAGGCTCCCACATCTCAGCCCCGATCGGTATGCGCACCGTAGTACAGCCTTATGATCTAGTCATCCCAGAAGTAGGTGCAAAACTCACTGTGCAGCCATTGCGACTCAGATCATTTGGCGGAAGTGAAGGGGAAACTGACGAGATGTCGAGAGCTCAAGGAAAAGCAGACCGTGAGTTTGTTGAGCGGCTGTCCAAGCTGCAGTCACAGACCGTCGTCTGGGCTGGTGACCAGATCTGGTGGACCGTACGCAATCCACTGGTGACTCGTTTAGATTCTCGCATCCAGGAGGCCCAATACGCTTTGCAAGGAGACAGGACACGCATACAGCCGAATCGAGGACTATTAGAGACCATCCTTGGCGATATCCGCGGACAAGAACCGCGCAATGAATCTGAGTATCTCAGTCTCATCTACATCCGCCAAAAGGCATCGCTTATGCTTTTTATGGACGTAATCCTACGTACGCAAACGAACATCATCATATTCGAGAACGAAAAGCGCATCACTGAGCAGGCGCTCATCGAAGGTGAAATGGATCCACGGGTTGTCTTAAGTTTGCTACCGATTCTCAACAAGGAAGTAGTCCAAGGGTCCGATGGCATACAAATATACGGCGGCATTACAACGCTTGTTGAACAGTTTCTGCACCAAATCGATTTCTCGGCCATGTCGACTAATGTCAATGGGCCCTTTGGAGACAACCTACTCCATTTCGTAAAACGCTATCTTCAGTTTTGGAAGAGACGAAAAGGAATGGCAAGCGTAACGAACGACCCTAGTGTCTTCAAAACTATTGACGCGGCGCTGCTCCACATCCTTCTCCTTCTGGATCAAGGAACTTCAACAGGGTCTTCAAGCCCGGGGACTCACCGAGCTGAACTTTATGAGCTCGTCGATAGAGAAGTTGAATGCTTCGACAGAGCTGTCGAGCTACTGGAGCAATTCAAGCGCCTTTTTGTCTTGAGTCGATTGTATCAAGGCAATTGCAAAGCCTATATCAAGGCATCGAAAGTGCTCGCGACCTGGAAACGGATCGTGGAGGGCGAAGAAGACAAGGGCGGGGAGCTTGTAGATGGTGAGCTCAAGGTGCGAGAATATCTGGGCAAGATTCGAGACCAAGTTCTTGTGGAGGAATACGGTGCGTGGCTTGCAAACCGAAACCCTAAGATCGGCGTCCAGGTCTTCGCGGATGACCAGAGTCGGGTCAAGTTTGAACCTACACGAGCTGTTGCGCTGCTGAGAGAGAAGGCACCTGGCGCTGTAAAAGAGTACCTAGAGTATCTCGTTTTCGGCAGCAAGAAGGTATGTTTGGTTGGCGGATTGCTGTAATGGCCACTAACATTGATGACAGCATCCACAATACGTGAACGAATTGATTGCCTTCTATCTTGATACAGTCATCACCGAACTTGAGAGTAATCCTGAGTCGCGCGCTACATTATCGCACAGCTACGAGACGTATCGTATCCTAGAGCCGCCCAAACCCACGTACTATTCTTTCATTAGCGACAATGCTCTCGACGTTGCATGGTGGCATGCTAGGCTCCGCTTGCTTCAACTACTTGGCGAAACATCATCTTATGAAGTGCAAACAGTGTTGGCACGTCTGCAACCCTATGAGCAGGAGCTTGTCTCTGAGATGATCATTCTCAATGGCCGACAAGAAAGACATGCAGAAGCCTTAAAACTGCTCACACACGGCCTTGGTGATTACAACACGGCGATAAACTACTGTCTCTACGGCTACGCTTCTATCCACCGCCCTGTGACCACAGGCGCCCCACCCGTTTCGCACAATCAGATACCCACCCGCAACGAGCAATCTCGCATGATTGGGGTTCTCCTGCGAGAGTTCTTGAGAATCGGAGACCTCTCTCAACGTGTCGAGCGTACAAGTGAGCTTCTTGAACGCTTCGGAGGCTGGCTCGATGTCGCTGATGTATTGGCGATCGTGCCTGACGACTGGTCCGTTGGCGCGTTTTCCGGCTTCTTGATTCAGGCGTTACGTAAGCTGGTTAGAGACAAAGCCGAGAGTGATATTTTGAGGGCACTCAGCGATGCTCAGAATAGCCAAATGAGCAATGAACTGGTAGAAAAACGGGAAGAATTGGGCGCTACATTTGAGAGGATTGCATAGGGTGGCATGTACATACATGGTGACGGCGCAAGGTGAATCTGAGTATACATTGCGAATCAGAGTAGTAGATAATTCCACATTGTAATCACTGAATTCAAAATATGGAACCAAACGTGGCGAATGTTCAGACTCTGAGTTTGGTGGGCTCAACGTGCTGAGCTCGCACTTGCTCCATGATGGTCTTGGCGTTTACGTACCCGAAGGCACGAGCAACATCAGAGTGTAAGCACTGACGCTTCAAATGCCACACCCAGATCTGGAACGACCTTGTCTCAACCCAATACCAGCCTATTGAATTCGCGAGTATCCGATAGCAAAATGCAGCGCCGTATGGTGAGTAGCTTGAATTTTCACGCCGTGTTCGGTGGGGTGGCGCTAACAAGGCGGCAGCTCACCAAAGACGAAGAGGGCTCTGCCCAAAACGAGGACCTGGAGGTGCGTCGCGAGGACCAAGAGAAGATCAACAGGTTCAGTTCTCTACACCAGAAAGAGGAGATCCTAGAGGAAGAACTGAGGGCAAAGATTGTATGCCCCAATTGCTACTTCCGATCTGTGTTCAGTCTAACCGCCGAGTGCAGAAGGAGAAGGAAGACCTCGAGGAAATCTCGGGTGAACTGGAACTAGTAGACGAGGAGGAGAAAGTACCGTGAGTACTTAATACGATGTGCTTCATCGTTTGTTTATCGGAAACGGGCGAATACCGAACTAATCCACCAATACAGATACAAAGTCGGTGACTGCTTTGTCTCTTTACCACAACCACAAGTGCTTGAGCTTCTAGGATCATCTACAGAGACCATCGACAGCGAAGTAGATGCGCTCAAGTCAAAGCTTGAAGGGATCCAAGAAGAGATGGGAGAGCTGAAGAAGGCGCTGTATGGACGCTTTGGCCGCAGCATCAACCTCGAGACATAAAGCGCTTACGACCCTTAGCTGTTGGTATCTGCACTTCCCTATGGCGATTTGTGCAGCAGCAATGGAAATAATACATGTACTATCGCATTCCGACCTCCACACCGACTTCGGAATCGGCGTTCGCATTGTGTGCTTTCGGACTGGATTTTTGCGCTGCAGACGCATAGATAGGTGACTCATTCTAGGCCGTATCGAGAGAAATTTCCCAAACTTGTCCTGGAGACGCGCATCGGTGGGTTCGCCGATGCACTATACGCCCTACGAAGCGGTGGCTCCTATGGGGCAGCTGAACGGTACCCGTCATGCATTCGTAGGTTAAGCCCCGCCTGCTATGAAATGGGGAGCGCTGCGATCGGCCGCCAATTCGCGCAGACACTATAAATCTCAGGGACCGCATCTAACACGTCGAGTGGCTAACTCAAAGTAGGTGGGGTCGAGCAAAACCACTTGTAAGTCTGTTTTACACATCTTTATATTCTTTTCTTGTGCAGGTCTCCGTATTCGCCTTATTGAGTCTTTGTTGCTGACATAGCATATGCGTTATTTGGATACAAGAAGATGGAGAGCGCCGATCTGGAACGAACTTATTCCCGAGAACAACAAGGCTTAGGCCCTGGACATGAGGCTATCACATCGCCAGTAGCCCTTATGCGAAGTTTTACGTTGAAGAGTCAACGAAGTTCCCGGGGTCGCCAGAGCTCGAGAAATCGCAGTATGTTTCCAGTCTTGACCTCGTGTCGGATCTCAATTTACTAACGGGTCAACTTAGCTGCAGCAGAGAACGCATGTGCCGCACGATTAAGGGAACTCCAGAAGAACGTTGAGGACCTATCTGACCCTGAAAATGACGGTCCGGTTGAGAAAGTCGCATCGAGAACGCCGTCGACGTTCAGCTCGCCCGCAGGGACAAGTCTACCATCAAATGCGTCAAGTGTATACGACGAACGTGCAAGCGGGCGACATATGCTACGATTCGAAGATGGAGATCCTGAGAACCCGAACAATTGGGGTCGTGTCAGTAAGCATGATTGCCATTAGGTGATACTGTACTGACGAATTCTGCAGTGGAGGAAGATGTATTCCCTTTTCGTTGCCATCATGAGTGGTAAGTAAACCGATCCCTCCTTCGCATCTCATAGGCTAAGACATGTCCAGTTATGAACAGCACCATGACTTCGAGTATAGCAGCAGGAGCTGTGGGCCCCATATCGCGTCATTTCAATGAACACAATGAGTACAAGCTCATCCTCCCCACATCCATGTACCTAGTAGGCTATGCATGCGGCCCAATGCTCTGGGGTCCGCTTTCTGAAAGCTTCGGTCGTAAAGGAACGATGGTGACATCTTTCGCTTTCTTTACAGTATTTTCGATCGCCTCTGCTGTTGCACCCAACTTTGCTGCGCTGGTGATCTTCAGGTTGCTGGTTGGTGTGGGAGGAAGCTGTTCGGTCAGCGTTGTAGGAGGTATCTGTGCGGACATTTACCATAATCCCAAGTACCGCGGGCGAAGTATGGCAATCTTTATGGTGAGTATTTGGTCCATAAGAAGCATCTGTTGGTTTCTGATCTTGCGAAACAGGCTGCAACCACCTTTGGTCCCATCCTAGGACCTTCGGTATCCGGGTTCATTGCTGTGGTCTCGTGGAGCTGGGCGTTCTGGGTTGGAGTCATCTTTTCTGGTGCTACCTGGCCACTCTTCTACTTTTTCAAGGAAACATATGGCCCGGCGATCTTGAAGCATCGTGCCCAGCGACTGCGCAAAGAGACGGGTGATTATACCATCATTGCGCCACTCGAGCTAGAAAAGACGGACCTAAATCACATCGTAACAGTCATATTGACACGACCACTACGCATGATCATTTTCGAGCCCTTGGTGCTCTTCACTTGCTTATACCTAAGCTACGCATGTACGTCGACTTCCCACACACCATTGCAAGCGCACACATGGAGCGAAATACTAATCACTGCGCTCCAGATGCCATATTCTACATCTTCCTACAATCTTACCCCATAATCTTCCAAGGAATCTACGACTTCAATCCCGGAGAAACAGGTCTAGCTTTCCTGCCAATCGGTGTTGGAGCTATGATCTCCGCAGGCATCTACCTCTCCTGGGACTGGTATCTCGCGCGCGCCCAACGCCTGCGTCAGCCGTGGTCTCAGGATGAAGAAATGCGTCGTCTCCCACTCGCATGCATTGCGGGGCCCTTTTTCGTCATCAGTGCCTTCTGGTTGGGTTGGACGGCTGGAAAGGGTACACATTGGATCGTACCTACGCTTGCTGGGATTCTGTTTGGCATGGGCTATCTATGTCTCTTCATGGCTCTACTCAACTACCTCGTCGATGCCTACGAAGTCTTTGCCGCGTCTGCTATGGCTGCTGCCTCCTTGTCCCGGTCGTCATTTGGTGCTGTGTTGCCATTTGCTGCGAAGCCGATGTATAGGGATATGGGTGTGGCGTGGGCGACGAGCTTACTGGGATTTTTCTCTCTTGCGCTATGCATTGTACCATTTGTTTTCGTCAAGTGGGGTGGGAGGATGAGGGATCGGAGTAAATTTTGTCAGTATTTGAAGCAGAAGAAGAGAGAGGAGGAAGAGGAGATGGAAAAGGAGACGAGGGGTTTGAAGGTGAAGGAAGTCCGGGTTGAGCTGAAGGAGGATGTTTGAATAGTTTAGGTTGATCGAGAATTTGTTGATTAACAGTTGATGGCCAAGGAAAAGGTAGTGTCTTTGGTATCCTTTGGCAGGTTGCGATTCGGAAGAGTCGAAACTCTCTCAACCGACTGGGGCCTGAAAGAACACATCGAGCATATTACTAGCAGCCTTTCAGATTGTAGATCAAAAGTAGTTAGCGAACTGCTATGGCTCCATTAGTCCCTGCTTACGTGACGAACTCATGCATCCCACATCCCCGGTTCATCTCGCCTCCTTTCCTCCCACGTCCAACTTCCATGTGCAAGGACACAGCGAATTTCGACTGAGTGCGACACAACACGCGGTCATGGCCTTAGAGATTAGTAGCGAGTGTGCGTACGGTTGCCTGCCTGCCACGGATGATGCAGGACGGCAGATGTCGCGCGACGCACGACTCTCGTCATGGCTGGAGTCTGTCGCCAGCCTCCATGTTAGCACTCGCTGAGATCGAGAGTTAATTATGTATCAATATTTCTGGGCTCATTTTGATTCGAGTGAAGAGGGTAGAGAGATATGCGCAAGAGCTGTATGGAAAAGGTATGAGGGGTATGAATTCAAGGAATTCGGGGAGCAGGGGTTCTGCAGTTGGACGCTGTTGCTTGTACATTTGAGCGACACTGAAAATAACACGAACAAGGAGCAAAGCTCATACGTGGAAGATCAAGACAATCGAGGGAGAAATGAGATCGTTGCCCAACTTCGGCCCGCGCTTCACGCTTTTGATCTCGGCATTGTGCGTTCTGCGAGCAAGACTTATCCGTCCCTAGCACCAACCATCGAACTACTGGACCTACCTCTATCTGGAAGGTTACTGGCTTATACCATGGGCAGACTGCCCAGTACATCTCTCAGTCATCTGTTGCCGCGCACACGCAGCCTCGCCACAGAAGCGCAAGCAAACCTAGAAAGACTAGTCGTAAGCTTTGCCGGTCTCATAGCGCGAGGCTGGCTATCCGCATGTGAGGCGCACGAGCAGACTTCCCTCTGAAAAATTGCTTCGGACATGCTCTCATAGTGTCGCGACAAAGTTGGCTCGACTATTGTTCATCGGCTCAGAAAGCTTGCAGTGGAGCTACCTGACGTGTGGTTAAAAGAAAGAACAGAGACGACGCTTTCAGCCGCACAGCGCATTGCTAACTACCCCGTTGTCCTGAATCATGGCGATCTCATACCATCTAACATCTTTGTGGATGAAGACACATGGGAGGTCACTGGCTTGGTAGATTGGGCCGAAGCAGAGTTTCTGCCCTTCGGAACGTGTTTGTACGGTCTCGAGCATTTGCTGGGTACCTTTCCGCAGTCTCTTCCGTCAAAGCACCCACCTGGATCTACTTTGAAGAGGCAGCACAGCTTCAAGATTTATTCTGGTTGCACTTGCTTGAAGTTGGACCAGACGTGAGGGATCAAGCGTGGGAAGTGAGGGTGATGAAAAATATGGGTGTGCTACTCTGGCATGGTATCGCATGGGATAATGGTGCCATCAACCGGGTAGTCCACGAGCTGGATGATCAGGAAGAGCTTGAGAAGCTCCGCGCATTTCTCGGTGCAAACTGAGCACAAGTCACTACGGATAGCGATGGAGAAGCGGCTGGCAGCGCTGTCGTGCTTGTTTCTCTTCAGTCTGCTTTTCGCTTCTCTCATGCTTCCGCATGCTCTGTTTTGACACGACACGTGCCCTACGGACTATTCAGCCTTTTCAGATTTCTTTGTTACGGTCTGCACTCTGTGTGTTCCTCGGACCGTTGGTTGCACACGAGTTGCGCCTTCCTTTTGCACAGTGGAAGCCCCCCTCCCCCTACACACAATGCGCCTTCTACATGTCTATAGGCAACATGGGAACTTTGTTTGCAAGCCAGCTTGACTGTTATCATCTCTCTCAATTGTTACGCTCGTCGTGCTTAAACGCTTCACGCATTTAACACACGTGTACTAAGGTCACAGTTAATCCAAGGGTCGTCTTCTTTAGCTGTACGAAGTACGGCCTCGTTCTTGTGAAGAAGAGCAAGTAAAGGTAAGCACATATCCAGTTTGCATTGATGGTGAGATGTTGACCATCCGAGGAGAGAAAAAGATGGTCTCCACTCGGCGAAGTACTACAAACATAGTCCATCCAATTACTGGCATTCAACACTCCGAAGTTCCCAAACCAATCAGCGATACTATCTATGTCCTGGTAACTCGTGGTGAGAAGTTAAATAAGAGCACAGAAGTACCTGCGAATCCCAGTACTCCGCCGAGAGCGGTGCTTTCAAAAAAACATTAGTGGATATTATCTCAGTCTGACTTCCCCAATCACCGTTAATGATTTAAGCAACGCCACCATGGAAACTCTGGAGACAAAAGCTTGTTCGCCCACTCTTCCTGCCCGAAGCGTCTCCTCCGCTTTACGACGACTGGCTCCAAAAACTTTTGTCAGCATGAGCGGCAGCTGCCATAATCCGATCATCCTCAATGAGGACTCGTCACCTCCCCGTCCTAGATTGCGACAACCGAACCGAAAGCACCGCTGTCAAGGGCTGCCGGAGCCGCACAAATTTATGAACAACGGTTGTAGGGATATCTACAACTACGGAATCTCGAGGCTGACATTATCAGCGATGCAATATAGCAGGCCAAGTTTCACGTCACCGCATGCCCAGTACTATCAGTATCAAGCTACGCCAATTCAATACCCTATGGTTACTTCTCAGAATGAGGAAATGCCCCGTACGAAAGCGTTCCGATATATCCGGGAGCCTCCAAGACCGTCGCCTCGCAAACGGAGGCGCTCCGGCACAGACCCTGACCAAATCAGTGGTGATGAAGCAGAGCCGCCGGTTGTACATATTGACCTTTCTCGAAGCTTTTCAATGCCAGGATCCAGTATCGTTCCGTCATCGACTCCTTGGACTGGCGTTCGCGTCCGCAGCAAGCATGTGGCTTACCACCAGAGTCCTCAGCCTGATGTTGACATCCATGGCCTGATTGAGCACACATTGCTCATCACATCTCTGTTACAGATGTATCCACACTCGAAGGATTGGAAAGGCCTGCGCGAATAGATCTTCATGATGGTGTCGGCACAAACTCAGTATATGGCCTAGTGGATGAGTTCTGAGTCACGCGACATGCATAAGCAGAGGAGAAGCAACTGGCAAGACGCTGTCAACCTGGATGCAAAGTTGGGTCCGAGCACAGCGTTATCGGACAATGTCTCGGACGAGAAAGATAGAGAGCTGAGGCAAGTCTTCTCTGCAAGCGCGGGTATGTGGCAGGACGGTACGGAAAATGGTGTTGCAGATGTATTCGCCGGTATTCCGGACTCGCCACCGGCTGGCAAGCTCTGTAGTCAGGGAGATTGAGTTGTTGAGTTGGCAGTCATGCAGTTCTTGATTCATTCTTTCGATTCAGCTGTTCTTCTGGAGTTTGTTCGTCCACTTGAGGAAACATCCACTCCGAATCCCCCTCCCTTTCTCAAAAAAATGGTGGCAGTTGTGATGATAGCAGATAGAGCCATTTCTCTTTAGCAACTTGATGAGACAAAGGCAAGGGAAGGGACAAAATAAATGGGTATTCGGGTACCAAGTTTAGTGGTGTTAATGCAAATTCTGGTTTGATATTATTGTCTATGCTGCAATTACTTGGAACAATATTTTTGTAGCCGCTACTATGCAGGGTAGGAGGGTATCGCAATGACTCATCAGACAGCCAATCCCATAAATGGCAAAAGAAAAGAAAAGAAAAGAAACACCCGTTACTATGCTTGCACCTAGTTATACGCCTTCCATGCTGTTACTCGTACTATCGTGAACGCATCGATGTCGTGACTAGTCTCAGTCCTCGACGAGATCAACCACGTCGTTCTGCTCTGCCTCACTCTCCTCATTGGCCTTGGCAAGGAAGGGATGTTCCAGAGCCTCGGCGGCTGTGATACGCTTTGCTGGGTTGCATTCTAGGAGACGGTAAAGAAAAAAAACGGCCTCCTTCTCCTCGTCGTCTAGTTCCTTCCTTGGCTGTGTCTTATCGCCGGTCCTGCCTGTGCACCAGAGTATAATCTTCTCCAAACTGTGTCCACCTTCACTATAGCTGGGTACGTTGGTCTCGAAAACTTGGCCATGTAGGAGAGCCGTCTCTCGCATCTTCTTTCGGCCGAAGATGGTGGTAATCTCGAGTAGGGCATCGATGTCGTCTGCACTGTGGAAGAAGGGGAAGCGGCGCGAGAGCATGGTCAGTAGTATGACGCCGACACTCCATATGTCGATAGAGCAAGTCTGCTGGGTGCACTTTAGTAGCACCTCGGGGGCACGGAAGCCACGCGTGCCCGCTCGGTTGGCGCGTCTACTGTTGCGTGTGTCGTTTTTGGGATAGGCGGAAGCGTTGTGACCTGCTGACTGCGTCTGCGCGTAGACGCTGTGTGATATTCTATAGCGGCGGTCCTCTTCATTCATGTGGCAGGCACAGTTGTGCCAATCGGTGCCCTCACGCTCAGCGAGGCCAAAGTCAACTAAGACGCCGCGGGACTGCGAGGTGTTGTAGAG
This sequence comes from Paradendryphiella salina, assembly GCA_900634815.1. Taxonomy (NCBI): domain Eukaryota; kingdom Fungi; phylum Ascomycota; class Dothideomycetes; order Pleosporales; family Pleosporaceae; genus Paradendryphiella; species Paradendryphiella salina. Next base: position 8,592 of record LR132164.1, on the reverse strand, counting down.
GAAATTGGTAGGCTTGACATCGCGATGAATGATACCTTTCTGGTGCACTGCTGCAAGAGCAGTAAACAAGCTCCGGAAATAGAAGCGCATATCTGAAATCTTCATGTCGCGGTAGTAATCTCGGAAGTCGCGATGCTGGAAGTAAGGCAGGACGGCGACTACCTGGTCCAAATGGCGGAACGCGGTGATGAGCGGACATACGGAATCGGAATCTCGCAGATCGTACAGAAGCTCAAGTTCGTTGAAGATGCGTATCGGACTGCTCGTAACGTAGATCTTCTTGATGGCCACGTAGTGGGGTTTTCGGGAGGATTGCTTCCTTAGGGAAGGAGACATGCATTTGGTATTCTCGCGCTCATCGACATCCCAGTTGTTGTTGTATTTGTTGTACTCTAGATCCTCCGCCTTGTAGACCGTGGAAAAGGTTCCTGCCAGGACATGTGAGCCACCCCGCTACCCTGCATACTGCGAACCAATAATGGGAGACATACCCTCTCCGATGCGGTTGATCAGTCGAAAGCGGTTGCCAATGCCGACAAAAGTCTCCTCGAAGCGCGCCATGTCTTCTTGAACGGAATCCTCGACTTCCTCGTCGCTGCTGTCGACTGTGTGCCCGCTCTCGTCGAGCGGATCCATGCTTTCGTCCATGGTCTCCTCGGCCTTGATGGCGTCCTCGTGGACATCAACGGCTTCTCCGTTGCGCAGCGATGTTCGTGCTTTTGCCATGGTGTGGCTAGTTTTCCGACACGGTGTAGAATGAGACGTGATTCTCTTCACAGTATGGCGGGAGACGCGTGCGGCGGTTGGACCCTTGTTTTCCTAGGCCAGAAGGGGAAGAATGATGACAGAACGCACGGGCCGATAAACACATGCAACGCGCTTTCCCGGCGGGTGCTTTCACTTTGAGCAGACAACCCCACCCTCCAACGTTCTTTTCGCCGCTTCGTTTTCCAACGCTCAATTTCCACAAGCAATTCTTGACACGATGGATGCGCGCGTGGATTTTGACATCAACGAGGCGGTCAAGCTGTTCGACAGCGACCCTGGCACGATTCCCACGCCCGAGGCCCCGCAGGCGCTGCAAGACTGTGAAGACGAGCCGGAGTCGCTCTCATCGCCCGGCTTGATCAACAGCGAGTTGAATCCTGTGGTCGATGCCGTGGCCGAGAGCCCCGATGCGATTTCTCGCAGCTCCGTGTTTGATACTCTGCAATTTCTCCTGAAGTGCGTTCCTGCCTCTCCAAAGCATGCAAAATCATAGGCGACGGAACCTAACTGCAAACTGTTGCGACTACCTAGGCACTCGTCACATATACCACCCGCAATCCTCAGCAAAATCCTTGATCTCATAGCGTCCGCTCTATCCACGCAAGCCGACATAATACATGCGGACCTTGAGTCCGAAGAGCAAGATGCGATACCACACCACAAGAATCTCCTTGACATGTATGGCTTCCTCCTCCGGTGGACCATCTCCGCCATTGAGACAAGAGCCCTCGAGAAGTCAGCTTCTGCTCCAGCAGCGAGGGGGCGGGCTAAGGCCGCAAAGACGAAATCTGGCGGAGGCAAAGAGGGCACCTGGGATGCTACAGCACAACTGGAAACAGCCCTTGACCGGATGAGTAAGGTACTGAGACTCAAGCTGGGCCGCATATTCGTTACCACTTCGGAGCGAGACACCTTCATAGGCCTCTTTACCAAGCCCGTGTACCACATCCTCGAGAACGAGGCAAGAGTCAAAAACAATGCGATACGCAACCATTGCTTCAGGGTCTTGTGCTTTGCGGTCAAGTCACATGGACATGCATACAGTAGGTATAAAAAGACACAGCGTTTTGTACCTGCTGACCATCGTGACAGCTGCCCAGACCTCCATCAACCAAAGCCTGACGTACTTCGAGCATCTATCAGAGCCCATGGCTGAATTCCTCTTTACGCTTGCTGATGCTTTCGATTACCCACAACTTACCGAGGATGTCTTGAAGGATATCAGCAGCAAGGAGTTCAGCTCTACTGACTTGAAGGGTCCAAAATCCATCTCGACCTTCCTTACAAAAATCTCCGAACTCACACCACATCTTGTCATCCGACAAATGACACTACTCGCTAATTTGCTAGATAGCGAGTCGTACACGCTCCGTTGCGCCCTCATCGAGGTCTGTGGAAACCTAATTACCATGCTTAGCAAGCTGAGCCAGGACGACCGCAGCGAGAATCACAAGGCCCAGATTCGTATCTTTTTTGACGTGCTCGAAGACCGCTTCCTCGACATCAACCCCTACTGCCGTGCTCGAGTGATGCAGGTCTACGTCAGGCTTTGCGATCTGGAGCAAAAGTACCCCAAGCGTAGGCAAAAGGTCGCCGAACTTGCTGTACGCAGTCTCGAAGACAAGAGTAGTAACGTTCGTCGTAACGCAGTCAAGCTACTCGCAAAACTCATTTCAACGCACCCCTTTACGGCGTTTGATGGAGGATTGTTGTCGACCAAGGACTGGACTAAACGTCTGGATGAATGCGAGGCCCAAATAAATGCCCTGCAACCCCCAGAAGAGTTGAGGGAGCGCCCACCAAGCGACCAGACTGTGGACGAGTCCTTGCTACAGGACGCCACCCAAGCTGACAACATGGATGTTGAAGGGTCGAAACATCCTAATGAGATGAGCGAAGAGGAGAGGGCTGCTGCCATTGAAAAAGCTCAGAAAGATGCTGCGACGGCGCAGGAGCTCGAAAAGTTCCAGGCAGTGCGCAAATTCCTACTAGAAGCGCTCAAGTTCATTGAAGTCATCAATGATGCTGCCGAGATCGTGACTCAGTTGCTGTCTTCCAAGAACAAGAGCGAGGTCATTGAAGCCATGGACTTCTTCACTACGATCGATGCGTACAAGATTGCGAATGCGAAGCTCGGTATCCGGAGAATGCTACGTCTCATCTGGACCAAAGGCAACAGTGATGAAGGCAAGGGTGTTCAGACTCACTTGCTTGAGTGCTACAAAGGCCTGTTTTTCGACGCGCCACCCGGATTTGACGATAATGCAGTTGCAAACTACATCTCAAAGAACATGATCAGTTTGACTTTCGGCACAACACCTGCCGAACTGACTTCTCTTGAGCAACTTCTCAGTACCATGATGAAGCAGGGCCTGGTCAATGGATTGGTCATTCAGAAGCTCTGGCAAATCTATGGTTACCAGAAGAAAGACATCTCCAAGAGCCAGCGACGAGGAGCTATTATCGTGCTGAGCATGTTGGCACTGTCAACGCCTGACATTGTTGTGCAAGAAATGGAGGCTTGCCTACGAATCGGTCTAGGAGAGCTTGGTAGACGTGATCTGGGACTGGCCCGATACACTTGCATAGCTCTTCGCCGCATGAGCCCACCACCAGGAAAACAAGCCTCAAGTGACGCTCCGGTCCAGACTGTGAAACTCCCGAACGACCATGCTGTTCTGGTAAGGCTGGCCGCTATCACTGAAATGACGTCAGACAGCAAAGAGTGGTACGGGGTTGCAGAACAGGCCATCGGGGCCATATATGTCTTGTCAAAGCACCCAGATGTTCTATGCTCCGAGATCATTCGCAAAGTCACTAAGCATGTCTTTGCCGGCCAAGTCAAATCTGAGTCGCGTCCTACATCGAGCTCGAGCGCTGTTGAACCGAAAGGAGAGGATGAGGAGATGCCGGACGCGCCTGCGGTTGAAGAGCCACAACCGAAGAAGCAGAACTCAGCCCTTGCTCTGTCACAGTTGTTATTCATCGTGGGTCATATCGCGATTAAGCAAATTGTTCATCTTGAGCTTTGTGAGTTGGAGTTTAAACGTCGCAAAGCCGAGAAAGATAGGAAGACAGCACCTCCTCCTCGGAAGTCTATAACATCGGCCGACCCTACCCCGATGAAAAAAGGCCGCAAACGGGGTGCCACCAAGGAACCGACTCCTGCGCCCGAAGAAGCGGATGAACTGGACCTTATGGCCGGAACTACCGAGGATGACTTCACAGAAGCTATTGCGCACGTTCGCGAACGCGAGCTCTTGTACGGACCACAGTCCCTTCTTGCGAATTTCGGTCCAATAGTTGCAGATATTTGCGCCAACAACACGTCATACAACCACCCGACACTGCAAGCACAAGCTGCACTTTGCTTGGCAAAGCTCATGTGCGTAAGCTCAGAGTACTGCGAGACCAACCTCGGCCTACTGCTCACTATACTCGAGCGAAGTCAAGATGCTGTCGTTCGCAGCAACCTTGTGGTAGCACTCGGCGACATGGCAGTATGCTTCAACCACCTCATTGACGAAAACACGGACTTCCTCTACCGTCGCTTAAACGATGGTGACCCGAGTGTCAAACGCACATGTCTGATGACTCTCACTTTCTTGATCCTAGCAGGTCAAGTCAAGGTCAAGGGCCAGCTAGGCGAAATGGCCAAGTGCCTTGAAGACAGCGACAAGAAAATCGCAGACATGGCACGCATGTTCTTTACCGAATTGTCGACCAAAGACAACGCTGTCTACAACCAGTTTATTGATATGTTCAGTGTGCTGAGTGCAGACACGGGGTTGAGTGAAGATGCACTAAAGAGAATCGTCAAGTTTTTGGCTGGATTCATCGAGAAAGTATGCTTTCATCACACTTTATACGGTCCTATTGTATGGGTACTAACGCTATTTAGGACAAGCACGCCAAACAACTATCTGCCAAGCTTGCTTCTAGGTTACCAAGAGCCGAGAACGAAAGACAGTGGAACGATGTTGCATATGCGCTGGCTCAGCTACAGCACAAGGACGAAGAGATTCAGAAGATGGTGTCGGAAGGGTTCAAGGTTGTATAGACGGTTGCTTAGAGCACTTGTGCGCTGATTGTCCGTCTTGAACTTGGTCACGATTGTACGGATATGATATTGATACCCTGGGGGTCGGGTTGGGATTGGATCTGGCGTTGTGGTGGGTGGAAGATTTGGCATCATGTAAAATGTACTCATGTCGCTTCGCGTGAAACACTTCCTCTGCAAATGCGGTCTTATCATGCACACTATAATTTACACATCCATCTCTTCGACAAGCCCACTACGCAGTCTGCATCCTCGCGTCTTTCACTTTGTTCTCCGCCTTGACCTCTCCCTTGGTCTTCTTTCCTGCCTCGACCCTCCTCTCCTTTGCCGTCTTCTGCTGTCCAGCCTGTCCACCATGTGCCTCTAGCCGCGCCTTCTCCCTTTCAGTATGCAGCCTCATACCCTCCATTGCCTCTTCCAGCGTCGGTATCCGAAGACCCTGCTTTTTTGCTTGTGCCAATCTCTGCACACTGGCCTGTCTCCCCCGCTCAGCACACCTCACATCCTTCAATAACCGGTCCTTGATGCGCTGCTCGTCTAATTGGGCTTGCGAGAGGACGGGAGGGCGGTTTTCGACGGGCTCGCCAAAGGGCGCAACAATGGAGGTTACGACGTGGTGGATGGCCGTCGAAGTGCGGTATCCAGAAGTTATGCGAACGACGTCGCCTTCGACGACGGAGTTGTTGGGGTCGCGGACAAGGAATGTTTTTGGAGCGGGGAAGTGCTAAATCACATGCTTGTCAGCATTGAGGAGCGTTTTTGTTTCGTCGCAGTGGTAAGAGGGCTTACTTTTCTAAACTTCTTGTTCCATTCTTGGACTGCGACGCGCACTCTTACTGCTTTCGACATCTTGCCTGCAGAGACTACGACGCCGACCTTGTGGCTGGAGAAGCATTGTGGAACGATTGGTTTGCCGGCTTTGGCTTTGGTTGCTATGGACGCCATGGCGGGTGGTGGGCTGAGCTATGCGCTGATGTTTTGCGTCGTGTGCGGCAGATGCGGAGGTCTTGCGGAGGTTCGCTAGCGCTGCAAGCCGGCTTTGTACGTCAATCTCGAGCCTGAAGCAACCAAGACGGCAATCCAATGCGTCTTTTTGTCGGATTATCTCGCCGCGCGTTGGAGGCGTGGGGCAGAGTCGCAGCCTCAATTGACCATGTTCGCGCCTGGCAGTCACCGCACATGAAAAGTGAAGTCGGCAATGCCAAGGCTTAACTCCGATTGGTCGCGTAATCTACGTTACTGCTATCGTGTCCCGAAGCCTACCACTGTACCATTCACTCGCAACCTCCACATATCAACTTCCCTTTTCCTCCCCATCAGTTCCCTTTTTTTTCGAGGTCGCTTGACCGGACTGGACGCATCGCAACCTTCATGTAGACAACTTTTTGCTCGCATTTACATCGGATACACACATTCCGTCCACTCACTTTCGCAACTTTCAAGTCGCCGTTGGCGCAACTCATAGTGCACCATGCTTCTACGGATAGCGCTGTTTTTTGTGGTTGCCTGTCTGGCACTACTAGTCGTGGGCGCAGAAGACTACTACAAGGTACGCAGTCTATCCTTCACATTCAACATCATGCTCGCTTTCAGCGCAACTTGAAGTACGTCCACTGACTTGGTGATGTAGCTACTTGGCCTCAAGAAAGACGCCTCGGAGCGCGAGATAAAGAAGGCCTACCGAACTCTTAGCAAGAAGTTCCATCCCGACAAAAACCCGTACGTCCACCACTCCACTCTTTCCTGGCATCCTCCTCACCTACTGCAGTGGCGACGACCAAGCGAACCAAAAGTTCGTTGAGATAGCCGAAGCCTACGAAGTCCTCATCGAGAAGGAGACTCGCAAAATCTATGACCAATACGGCCACGATGGCATCCAACAGCACAAGCAAGGCGGTGGTCCTCGCCAACAACACGATCCTTTTGACCTCTTCTCGCGCTTCTTCGGTGGCTCAGGACACTTTGGACATCATGGTGGGGAACGACGAGGACCGAACATGGAAGTCAGGGTGGCCATCCCCCTGCGCGACTTCTACAATGGTCGCAAGACGGAATTCACAATCGAGAAGCAAGCAATCTGCTCAGCCTGCGAAGGCTCAGGATCGGAAGACGGACACGTAGAGAGTTGCGGCACATGCGGAGGACGCGGTATTCGGATACAGCGACAGCAACTTGCGCCTGGACTGTTCCAGCAAGTACAGGTACACTGCGACCAATGCCACGGCAAAGGAAAGACGATCAAACACCCTTGTCCCGTCTGCAGCGGCAGTAGAGTTATCCGTGAAGCCGAGACGCACGAACTCGAGATCGAAAAGGGCATGCCCAAGGGCGTACGCGTCACCTACGAGAACGAAGCCGACGAGAGTCCCGACTACGTTGCTGGCGACCTTATCGTACACCTCACCGAATCCGAACCTGTACTGGGACAACAAGAGCACGAGCGCACAGATGGTACTTTCTTCAGGAGGCGAGGCAAGGATCTTTTCTGGCGCGAGGTTCTGTCGCTACGGGAAGCATGGATGGGGGACTGGACGCGCAATGTCACCCATCTCGACGGCCACATTGTTCAACTCTCCCGCAAGCGTGGTGAAGTCGTACAGCCCAACCTCGTTGAAATCGTCAAGGAAGAGGGTATGCCCATCTGGCACCAGCAGCTGGAAAACAACGAAGGTCTTCAATACGGCGACCTACATGTCGAGTATGTCGTCGTAATACCCGATCAAATGGACAAGAGCATGGAAAAAGATTTTTGGAGCGTCTGGGACAAGTACAGGAAGAAGCATGGCGTTAGCATCGACGCCGAGCTGGGCAGACCACAGGAGGCAATCAAGATGCCGGAGCCGGATTCGCACGACGAGCTATAGGGAATCCTTACATGCTGGAAGAGGCTGTGAAATAGCTTTTGTATGAATTGAAACGCGAATACCCGGTTGCTGAACGACGACGTGGAGTTGAGGAGTCAGTGAGCCTGATACGGCAAAGGGTGTAGAAGGGTATCTTGTCTTATCTTTTTCTATTGGATGTTGCTCGGTATAGAGCGAATTGCATGCAGTAGTACATGTGCAAGAATGGGACTGGAAGGCGTACGTGCATGTCCTTCTGTTTTAACTATCTTTAGTGGGGGCGGTAGGCTTGATTTGGTGACGATGTCTGGTGAGGAAGTTCGGGATGTCGGAGGTGACGTCAAATTACTTTACCTCCTACCTCAAAGCCGGCATGAGGCACCTCATTTTCGGCTTTACGTTCGACCTCGTAGAGGGAGATGCTTCCAACTCAATCCCATGCTTCAAATCTCAACCCCAGGCTTGAAGGATCTTAGATTTGACCTCCCATGCAGCTAATATCAATACAGCTCTAGCCTCACACCAGACATGATAGTGAACATCATGCTCGAAAGTATACCTAGACATATCCATGATGTGTTGTGAGATCTCCCCTGACAGTGGGAGACAGTTGCCAGAGGTAGTAGCACATATATGTACCAGCTAGAATCTTGTTGCAGCAAAATTCGTTGCTACAGATGATCGCAGACTTGCACAAAAGTCCTCCACAGCATACTACTGTACAATTCTGGGTCCAGTTTCGTTCTCTAGCCTCTCTCCTCTGATGTAAATGCTTAACCACCACACTCACCTCCCCGCCCCCGTCTCCGTACCATCGAGTAGTTGACATATAGGATAGGGTAGTGTAGAAAGTGAGTATACACCTCTCGCACTGCCGACCGACTCTGTAACAAGAAATTCTGGATCTCTTGGGGGGGGGGG